>VXBB01024410.1:57254-78630 GCA_013399915.1 Illadopsis cleaveri
AAAAAAGTAAGACATCTCTGCATAGGGAGAGTTTAAGCTCTCTCCACTGGTGTAACCTGTGTCCTGTCTGAGCATTAGCATTGAAGAGGTCAGGTTTGCAAGCATAGATCTGCCTGGATGTATCCTGTGTCTCCCCTTGCCTGCATGTATCCTCCTGGACATATCCTGTGTCTCCCCTTGTCACGCAGCACTGCAGGACAAAGCAATAGATGCAGCCTTTCCTGTTTACTACTCTGGGTGTGGTACATCAGCTGCTCCTGGCCCTAATATTAGAAAAACAATTGGAATTGGGCCTCAGGATGTGTAGCTACTCTCTCATGCCTGGTCAGTTAGATGTTTACAAATATTTCCTACAATACCATTCCAATTCTGCTTATAACTAATAGTTCAATCCCTTCTGTTCAGGTGAAGAAACTTTGCAGTGAAACTCAGCATTAGTTCTGTCCTGAAAAAGCACAGCTAGAAACAAAAGGTTTTACAAAAGATTACCATTCTACATTAAAACTTCCAGGGATGTCTGGTGGTTTTGCTTTTACATATCAAGATATTAAAAGTGTCCATGTCTTGTAGATTTGTGGAAACCTCAAAGGGATCTGCTGAAGTCACGGGTAAAGCATTTCAAACTAGGAGGGCTCAAAAGCAAAGCCTTTGCTCCTGGAATCCCTGGGTTTGTAGTGAGTATGTACCCTCTTTCCTAGCAAGCAGACAAGCATTTTTGAACAGTTGTATTTCTGAACACTGTTGTACTTTGCACTTAGTTTAAATAATAAACATTTGGCAAGACTTGCCTTCTCTGAAACTGTGCCTATTTTAAAGGAGAATAATTCCTAACATGTCAGTTATAATTTAATGAACATGCAGTGTAGTTAATTTGAAGGAGTAAAAATTGTTCAGATATCCTGGGTTTTTTTGGTTTTGTTTTTTGGGGGGTTGGCTTTTTGGTTGGTTGGTTGGTTGGTTTTTTGGTAGGAGGGTTGTTGGGTTTTTTTTAATAAGTTTTTGTTTTTGGGTTTTTTTTTCTTTCAAAGTAAATAAGATACAGTTTTATGAAACTATATGTTCTAATGTTTGTTCTAATATAGTTACAGAAGAGTCTAATGTATGTTCTAATATATGTTCTAATATAGTTATGTATATTCTAATACAGCTACAGAAGAATCTACTTATTTCTAGAAAAGAGTAGCTGTCAGTGTTGTATTTATACTGTCAGTATTGTATTTATTAACTAGCAATATTGGAATAAATTAAAATGAAAAATTTCATAAAGTATGAATATCTACAGTCAAAACTAGAGTATGGAACAGGGGGCTTGTGGGGGTGGGGAAATTTTACTGTGCTTTGTAGCATAACCGAGTGTTTCTTGGGCTAACTCTTGGTATTTAAACACAGTCAGGTAATCCTGTACTCTGAGAATAAGATCTTTTTGTACTTGCTTACCTTCAAAATCCATTAAATAATACTGAATTTACACAGAGCTACACATAGCTGCTAAGTTAAGCATGTGCTGGTTAATGGTCTAGAAATTTACTATAAGATAGATAGCACTGTAATAGAGTCATAATAAATGACCATCTCAGATGAGGCCTGATCTCAGTATGATTTTCTATTTTAGTGAATTGTCATTGAGGCTTTCATGGCTGAGTGCATCCTGAGCAGGCATCTAAATGAAAAGTCATCATCTAAAAAGTCAAACAACTTTTCCAGTTATAAGAAATGCCATGGAAAGAAAATTAAATACAAACAAAAGGGAAAGCTAAAAAGAATAGCTAAGCAGGATGACTGGGTATGAGTTCTGCAAAATCCTTCAATATTTAAAAAATATGTAGGAATTAAAAAAACATATAGGCAATTATCAGCTTTCAGACAAGTATATTTCTTCTAAGATATCCACATTAAAAACATTTCAGCAAGGAGAGAAAAGATGATGGTATTTCAGGGTAATATCAGAGATGCTTGAAATTCGCAATAGAAAACCAGTCCTTCTGGGACATTCAGTGAACAGATGTTCAGAGAGTTTGCTGCTTGGAGTAGTTACAAATCAAAACCATGTAAGAAATATTATAGATGCTGAAGCCTGCAGGAAGGACAGATTCTCCTTTCTGGATTTTTTTAATGTCAGCTCTAGTAATCTTTGACCCTATAGATTCGGAAAAATCAAATTATCCTGAGAAAATTCAGCAGAGATATGAAAATGGAAAGTAATTTGGTTATCAGCATTCCTAATGTAAAAAAAAAAAAAAAGAAAATCAAACCAAACCCAAAAATCCAAGAATTTTGAGAAGCAAAATTTCTGAAGTGTGGCGTTCCCACATTTCTCTCCTTTCTGGATACTTGGGTGCCCCCAGACTTTCCCCAGTAGGAGCACTAATTTTAGTCTGTCTCTCCTTTCACAACATTGACAGAAAGCTTTAGTCAAAAATGTTCTGAAGGCTTGAAGATGTCAGCATTAGGTTTTATTTGCAATCTCATAACATAATTGAAATATTTTCTTCTTCCTTTGCAGAACTTTCAGGGGTTTTTTTCTTGCTTTCTACAGTCCAGTGATTACTGATGGGAAAAAATCAACGTGTTGATCCCTTTTTCCTTTCCTGAAGTTCTGTCCTGGGCAGATGTGTATTGCTCAAATTCAAAAAGCACTTGCTTGCAGCTTCTCTGGATCATCTGTGAAATTCAGCATTCTATGCTACAAGAAGAGAAAGCACTATAGCTGCCATAGCAGCTATTAGCCAAACCCTATATTATCAGTTAAATTAATACTGGGAAAAATCTTCATGCTCAGGAGGAAGAAAGTAGCATGCAGTTGGCAAAGCAGCAATATTAAACCAGATACCAATCTCAGCAGAACCAGAATTAATTAGGAGTAATTGAAATCTACTTCTGCACTGAAGAGAGTAATTTTTTTATGAATATATATTTTCTTATCTTTATGTTCGAACTTTTAAGATTATGATCACATTTTTAAATGTTACTTTGGTTTGATAACTGAAAATTATATCTGATGATAGATGTCATAGTATTAGGCTTGTTCTAGATAAAATACTTCCAAAAAAAAAAAAAAAGAGTTTAATAAGTAAAGTGCCCCACAATTAGGAAATATCACAAGCAAGAAGCCTACACAATGTTATTTCTAGCCTTTTAGGGGCACAGAGGCTGAAAAGTGAAAGGTAAAATAAGTTTCTTAATTTTCAGCCATGTTTGCTAAATAGTGATGGCATTTGCCAGATTATCTGCAATGTGGTAGATGTGGCTTTACCCTGTACAAATATGCATAGGCACAGATATATGCAGTCTGGTCTGACTTCATATTTCTCAATACAGCTTGCTTCTACTTCCATAGTACTAAAATATCACCAAGAAAAATTTATCTTTTCTTTTGCAACACTTTTACACATCTGTGCAAACTGAATTAACTATGTAGCCAATGAGGCAGGAATAAGGCCCCTGGTTGCTGGCGGGAATTCTACTCTGTAATTGAATCAGCCCATGTGGATCTCGGCTCTCAAATCAGATGAAATGCAGACTGTTGTGTTTAGGTATGGCCGTGCTGACTGTAATGGTTTCCTCACAAGTAAAGACAGCTATCAACGTACTGCACTAATGACAGGGCTGGTCTGTAACAAAATTCCTCACAGTAAGGAACAGTCATATGTTAAGGGAATACAGAGGGGAAAACAAGCTCAGCTGCCTCCTTTTCCTCAATACTGCTCAAGATATTAATTGCAGAATGTGAAGCACCTAAAAATATCTGAATATTGATTTCCTCACAGTGCTGATGTTATCAGTTGCGCTGGTTTCTTTCTAGTGTATCTGTTTACCCAATTCTGTTGGTCTTTTACTTCTGCTACTTAACAGCAAAAGCTGAGGATGTTACTGCCTCCCAGTAATAGTTGGTAAACAGATGCTTTTCAAAGCAACAGCTGCACTTTCACAAAAAACTTTAATTTTCTTTTACAATTTTACAATGAGATGAAGCAGCTGGAATGCTTTGGAGACAAAGGAGCTCATGAATAATTCACTCGACATGTAAAGGTGAAGTATGAGTGTCTTCTGAAGTACGGGTGTCTTCACTAAATAAAATTTCCTCCTGTCAAGGGCAGCAAGAGGGTTTTGGGAGGAAGGCAATGTTATTTCTGTTTGAGACTCCAGAGAATCATGGTTGACAACAAGGTGGAATTTAATGTCAGTATAATTTTTTTAAACTTTTTGTTTATTATTGCCCTTTAAAAAATTTGAATATTAAAATCACTTGAGTTCAGTACCTTGGAAAATAATGGAAAGTAAAAAAATTCAGCAGGTATATAGATTACAAATGCTTGTGGTCAGTGGAAAAGAACAGATTATGCCTGTTTACACATATGGCTAAACTTGCATACTGCAGCATACAAGGTGTTTTATCCATTTTTTAGTATGAGGTGGTGCTGGATACCCTCCTGAGTATTCCTGAGGGGTGCCTGGGGTTCCTCCCAGAGCTAGCTCAGCAGTGCCAGCATCCTGGGGTGGTTCTGCACCTTATCTGTGGGTTGTAAGCACCTGCTGGAGCATGGTTTTGTTAGGATCCAGCCAGATCCTTGGCATTCTTCCCCACACATACACACACCTGAGGCAGAGCATAAACTGCAGGCACTTAACATCCTAGTGCTGTCTCACTGGCAGCATCATAAGAGATGCCACTTGGGTTAATTGCTGCAGAGCAGGAGTGCCAGTTTGGGTCTGGCTAGTGCAGGATGTGGATGGAAGCATGGAGTCTTTCTCTGTTGGTAGAAAAGGCTGCAGGGATCTGAAGCAAGGTTAGAGTCTGCAGCTCTCCTTCAAAATACCTGCCTGCTCAGATCCAGTAATATCTCAGCTTTCAAGAAAGCCCCTAAAGCTCACACAGCATGTAAATGTCACTGTTGGCAGGTGTGAGGGAGCAGGCAAATGTCTTAATCGGGTAGTAAACGTATTTAATAAATTGCACAGACAGAAAAGCTGGGACAGGGCTTAGAGCAAAGAAGGTTCTGAATTACCAGCAGAAGAGGCACAGGCCTTCAGTCAGGGTCTCTCAACAGGGAGGTATGTGGAGGAAGCCACATCAAGGTATTTAAAACGTTTTGGGGAGCTGTTCTAGAAATAACAGTGAACTACCTCCTTCCAACCAGGGAAGGTGCAAACTAGACGGGAGTAAAACAGAGTGACAATTTGTAGTTCTTCAGAGGGATTCCACATGTGCACAACTACTACTACAGAATTAGGAATGTTTGTTAATGTTAGTGTGTTACTCACTAGAAAAGTTGAATATAATAATGCAGAAAAAGGCAGTTACTCCACACATCATTTGAGAATAATCTTGTGTCAGTACAGTCTCCCGGGCAGAGGAT
This sequence comes from Illadopsis cleaveri, assembly GCA_013399915.1. Taxonomy (NCBI): domain Eukaryota; kingdom Metazoa; phylum Chordata; class Aves; order Passeriformes; family Timaliidae; genus Illadopsis; species Illadopsis cleaveri. The sequence goes on from VXBB01024410.1 coordinate 62,612, forward strand.
GCAAAATCCATGTTAACAAATACTTTATGATTTCCAGTAACCCCTATGTAGAGAGCCTGACCACTAAAAGTATTGAGGATGTGTCCATACTGCAATCAGTGTGTGACTGCAGCCTGCAGAGACACTTCAGGGTGAACTTAGGGGCAGGTGGTTTGGAGAAAGATGCTGCAGCATCTCGGGGTGGCCAGCACACTGAATGTTTACCCGAATTTTTAAATGGGCTTTATTGACCTATATGTATTATCCCCTATAGTCCCTTCACCTAGTCTCAAGCTACCCTCAGTACATCTATTTAGGTTATACCTCTGTCTTTGCCTTAGGGAAGAGATGCCATGAGATCTGTGACCTGACCATGATACCACAGCTGGTGAAAGAAAGGTGAATACTCTGACTATAGCACCACTAAAAATCTCCCACTAAGTATTTTTTCACAGTTCCACCCTCAACTGTGTATGTTTGTGAAAATTGCAAATAGCTGCAGCCTTCTAGACAAAACTACTGTATTAAAAAGATAAATTTGCTGTCTATGCTAGATACAAGAAGCAGAGCTGATCCCACTGGGAAGCTTTTGACCAGTTTTAATGAGACCTCTTCTACTCGCAGGTACTTTTTGATGACAGTGCATCACTTCTATTTTGAGTCAGCCTGAGTTTGGTGCACTGTGAAGAATTTTGCTCACAGTGATTCAGCTGCAGTGCTGTTAGCAGCATTAACATTGACAGTGCTGCCAGCAGAAACCTCAGGAGCAAGGATAACTGGCATGATACTGAGAGCAATACAAAGCTGTTGACAAATACGGCTCTTAGTACCACTGACTGTGCTAAGCAAGGATGGAAAGCCTCCTGCAGTTTGCTTGGTACAAGCACAAGTGCAAAGTCATTCCTTGGGCTTTCAGATTGCTTGGCTGAACCAAGGAACACTATGGGAGGCTGCTGAGTGATGCTGTTTGGCTATGATCCTATGCTAAAAATACTGTGGAAGAGAACTGCTAGTCTTTTCAGAGTTTTCCTTCTCAGTTTTCTGTGACTTTTATGCTGTGCATATATGGTGCTGAATGGGAAACAGAGCACCTCATTTTTTCACTGAACCTCAAAGCTTCTTTGGTCTGGTACCTTTTTTGCTTCTAGCTGCATTTTTGTGCAGATGTTTCATGGCCCTAGCATGCCAGCAATTACAATTTATTACATCCTAGGGAGAACTTCACACATTCTTTTACTTGTCATTGAGGACAATTGACAATTTATGGGACAAAAACATAACACCTGTTAAATTTTAGAATCAGTGACCTTCTAGCCTTTCATTCTTCATGCAGATTTTCTAATCCAGTATTTTGAAAGCTGCATTTCAAGGCAAAAATCAAATAGTATCTCCTTTTCCATACAGTGGAAAAGAGAAACCTTTCCCTAAACTATCTCCTGAGTGACTAATGGCCATACTTCTGGAATGGATGTAAGTGAGCATCATATCTATTCTGAACACTCTTATCACCATTTCCAAGGGGTTTGTAAAGGATGACAAAAAGCTGTGGTACAGAAATTACTGTGATGGCAGATTAGAATTCCAAGGCTTGTGTGGTTTTTCATTTCAGAAACAGTTGCAGTGGTTTAAGATGCTGCCAATCCTTACTCTCCTCACTACCCAGACCTGGTTACATTTTCCAAATCTCTTACAAGCAACATTTATGTGATTCTAAGCCAATATCATATGAAATCTAGCAGCTCAGGGTCAACTGCATCTCACAGTAATTGAGGTTCTGTTACTAAACTATTAGATTTCACAGTAAAGTGGCTGAAGGACCATTTTGCTCTAATGATTCCAAAAGGGAGGACATTGGAAATGTGACTGTGTTCCCCTTTGGCAGGAGGACAACAAAGAGTTGGTCAATAACTATTTATATTGTTGCAGCTATTTCTTTACTGAATGTGTTTCCAAGACCTAAGCTACAATTTTGCAAAACCAAAGGGAATAAATGCAGAGTTAAACTCTGCAGCTGATCACCAAATTAGTTACTGCACAAACATTTTTTAAGTGCTGTGTAATTTTAGTGACTACTAATTTCTTGCAAGCCACTTAAATAAATCTAATCAAATAAACCAAATCTTTCTAAGAATCATAAAAGAAAAACTACTCCCTTTGGCTCCACAGTCCTCATTACTTGGCTAAATGCATTTGTTGAGACAGAGCTCCACTAGACTGATTCAAGCCAGGATAACAAATCCCATATTCCAGATGACAAAACATTTTCCATCAGGCTATCTTTCAGTGTAAATCTCTTATATTGGAAATTCCTGTCTTGTGAAAAAAATTCATTGCAATTTGAACTCAATAGTCTTTATTTTCAGAGACAGTGAATGTCAGTTTGAAATGGTCAATAACCTGCAATTACTGAAAAAGTGTCAAACCCTAGTGTGCCTAATCTTAGGAGAAAATAATGAAGTATAGATTTTAAAAGGTCTTTATCAAAATTTCTTCATGTGCACTAAAAATGGAGAACTTGGGAAAATGTATGAAAGGTTCAATTTTATTCTGCAGCTGATCTGACACAGCACATCTGCACCCCTGAATATATGCAGCAAGAAGAAACAGCTTGAAATATGTCTTTGCAAGGCTTACATTAGTCATCATTAAAATGTTTTTGATACCCTGAGTGACCTGCTAAAAGAATTGAGTTTGAATGCTTGGTTTGAGGGGAGGGGGAGTTTCAGTTTTGACAATAAAAAGTATTATTTTTCATATAAGCTTTGTATTTTTATATAAGCTATGAGACGTTCACCCACCTTCCTCTTTGGGATATTAGGAGGAATACTGGATAGGTAGCAGCAGTGGTAGCCTCGGGTCAAAGGCAGGTATCCAGGCATGTAAAAAGATGTTCAGTTGATTTCACTGCAGAGTGATAATTAGTTACACTCAAATAATGTCCCTTGAAGTAATGCACTTGAAAGTAAATCTGGCATGCAGCTCTAAGTTTTCTGGGGCCATAGCCTCCCTCGGATCCTCAGCCAAGTATGCTCAGATGTGTTGCAAGTGTCTTTACAGCAAAAGGTGGGAAAACTTTTTTTGCCATTACAATGTATAAAGCTAGGTAACAGAAATACTAGAATTGGTCTGGGTGGAAATACACAACAGCACTGGCAGAAACACCATAGCAAAGCAGCAAAGCCACGGCACTGTGGAAGAGCCATTCCTCTCCCTGTTATCTCAGCATTGAGACAGACCATAGTCATAAAGATATGTGAAATGAAGAAACAAACAGAACAGGCAGCAATCTTATTGAATATTTATGGAGGATAAAATAAACAAGGTTGTTCAGCAAAAATATTGTCCCATAATAACAGTTGATGCCTAGAGAGTTAAAAAACCCCTTTGTTCCTCTCCCATAGAGAGGAACCCAAGAGATGTAGTGAGGACCTGAAAGATATTTGCTGATGCTTTCTGTGGCATATAGGTGATCCTGGAAAAATGGTCATGTCTTAGTGCTTGCAAGTATGTGGGCATGAGAGTGTGAGTGGGTAAAATCAACTTACTTAAGGGAATTGTAAATTAAAATCATATTCTGCCTGCCTACGGTCTTTTGTTGCACTAACAACCTATGAGGACTATGTATCTCCAGTTGTGTAATACTCTGCTGTGGACTTGCTGTTGTCTTGAGCTGAATGTATTAGAAATTCTGATTCTGTTCTCACAACACTTCCTTCAGAAATTTCAGGTTTGGGTAATTGTGGCAAGTAGAGTTTTCCAATATATACAGCAAGTCAAACCTAGTTAATGGTTTTGAAAGTGAAATTGGACAAGTTTGGGGGGAAATATATGGCATGATTGCTTATGCAGAGAAAGAGCTGGCTCTGGTAACTCTGTTAAACTCATGTAAATCAATATCCTGAATTGCTGTGGTCAGTGCAGATGCTGTTATAACACAGCTGTGTAGAGCAAAATGGCCCAGAAATTATCTCACAGTTCACCCTTCAGCAAACAAACAGGACATCACAAGAAATAGCATGTTTTAGCTATAAGAGATGTGTTTTTTTCACATTCCTTTGCTCGTTCTTTCCATATCTGCTTCATTTTGGGGAGAAAAGGACAATTTTGGTGGAAAGCAATGTACACATGCACACAAACCCAGATACTTTCTGTCTTCAAAAAATCTAGAAATTGCCAATAGCCCACTTGCACAGAACTCCACAGCACATGCTGGTGTAAAGCTCAGACATGGCTTCACCCAGCTGATGGCACAGATATGTGGTGCTTCTAGCCCTCACTTTCCCATGAGAAAACCCATTTGCAGAATGCTGTAAGCCCTCTGCGTATTTCAGCATTACTCTATGCAATAAGCCAAATGTTAGTTGCCATGCCGTATATTCATTAATTTTCATGGAGTGTCTTCTTTTGCTTTTCTCTTTGCTTGGCAGTAACACCTGTGCCAAAAAAGGTTTGTTTTTTGTCCTCTTTTAACACAAGTTCTCTCTGCTAGTATGAATTTCTGAAGTGATCAAACATGATCCTGTTAGCAGAGAGGGTCAAAGCCCATTGGTCGTCTGTGTCTTATGCTCAGATCACCTAGTAGGCATTATCAAGGTCCTGATGCATTCTAAACACAAATAAATGAGAATCCTGAATAAAACTGACCTCCTGTATGGTACCAACTCCCAAACCAGCTCTGTTGCTCAACACTTGCAAGATTTCAGTGGCAGTAGCTGACTTCTCACTTTCCTCTGAGACAGTAGCTACTTTGGCACTTCTTCAGGGTTCCTGCAAGCTGCTGTTATCCCAGAAAAAAGAGGGGCAAGCTAATGTCTGAAAAAAACCCAGGCATCATGGCATATTATTACATGCTGCCCTACCCCACTCAGAACAGGTCTTTATACAGACTTGATTTTGCATTGTTATGTGAACAACACATAAATGTCATTATCAGTTACTTAGAAAAATGCTATTTAAATACAATGTATTTCAAGGATTCTATTATATTAAAATAGCTTTATTGTCTTCATGGCACACTTTTGAGTCTTAAGAATGAATTACAAGTGTGACCTGACTCTTATAACATGGGGTTTAGCATTCTTTTATCCCTTCTCAGGAGGTGGGTTCTGTGCTTTCAATTTTGGCATTACTTTTTTTTTCCCCTTGCTACTAAATGTCCATGTTGCTACTTATTTGTATTGTATTACAAAAGCTTTGTTAAATAAATGTGTCTGGGATTTGTGGTGAAAGGGGGGGAAATTTATTATCCTTAATTCTTGTAGCAGTTCAGTCCCAATGAAACTGGGATTCTTCTGTGACCACCCCCTCTGACCACCATCTCCTACATACAGAAGCCTTTCTCCTACATACAGAAGCCTTAAGAGACACAAATGCCTCACTACAGGAGAGGCTGTGGATAGCTCTACCAGTCCAAGGAAAATTCTGAGGGAAGAACTAGGTTTCACTTCCCTGGGGCCCTCCTTTACCCTGTGGTTGATTGTGAGAATGTGCTACATTGCTCCTTAATAACCTGTGGGAAATTCTTCCCTTCCCTTTCTCTAAGTGTATGGAGACTGGAGAGTGTTTCCACATTTCAGCCCATCTCAACTTCTTGTATTCCACATGTTACCAGAATATTTCTCTTCTGAACTCTTCTGTGGGATCTGAAAGCACGCTAGGCCTTAATAAAATACATACAAGATCAATAGTATACTGCCCCTAGATATTTCCACTGCTGAGCCAAGTAAGTGGAGAGAAGAGACTGATGAATGACTCCATGGCCACACATGGGAAAGAGGGAAAAGTGTTTCCAAATGTTCTGTTAAAACCTGTAACATACTTTTTTAAAACTCTCACATTTCAAGGCAAAATCCCCTGAGATAGGATTTCTGACCTTCACTATCTTTAACTGTGTGTTTTCATATGTGCCACTGCCAAAATGCTGAGTAGGTATTTGAGATTTACCTTCAGTACATCATTTTAGCTTAAAAGATGCTTACTGTGAATCCAGAAACTTTGTTCTGAAACTGCTGCAATTTCACTGCAAATACTAAGCAGAGCACATAATGCTACCTAAGCAAATGCCACTGAGGCATTACAGATGATCAGACACCAACATGATTAAGAAATATATGCAAAGAGCACTTGAAAATCTACCAAAAAGCTATATTCCTTTCAACAAAAATATCAAAGAAACAAGGTACCTTATGTCTAACACTAGCAAATAGTACCATGGAGTAGAAGTGGACCTGTAGAGTAAAAGAATTGTTTTTGAGGATTTTGACTCCATGCTAAATATAATTGATGGGAGTGTTAATAATTTTAGATTCTTTTTTGTCTGGTTCTGTACATCTGACACTCTTAGATGGATGGCAGGTGGAACATATTTCTGATTTAGTTTCTCTCAAGAAGGATTCAGTGACCAGTGCTCTGTGACCAGTCTGCACTGTAAACCAAAGTGCACTAAGTGGGGGCAATCACAATGTTTGCTTCAAAGTTCACTCCTGGTCCAAACTGGGGTTAATGTTAACCCCACAAGACTTGCAGTCAGGGTTCTGAAACAACTCCTTTGAGAGGCAACCAAATTAAAAACAAAAAAAAAGCCAACCCAGACTTATCTGAAAAGTTAGCCATCCCTTTTTCTTACTTGCTTGTTTCATCCAGGCACAGCTGTCCCATAAGCATTCACAAAGCCACATTGCATCTCTTTCAAATTCAAATTTCAATTCTCTTTCTATATTTTCTTTGCTGCCAGGGAGGTTGCAGCCATGAGAGCTGCTTATTTTGCGCACCAATAATTGCCACCTTGCACTGCCCTGTCCCCCTGTATCCAACTGTCTTGTTCTCAGAAGCCAAGAGAAAGACAGATCTTCAGGTCAATAACTGGCATCTCCCTTCGGTGTCTGCAGAGTGCTGACAGAATGAGGTGCTGCCCTGTGCCTGTGGCATGGAGATGTTACAGTAACGCATAACCAATAACAGAGCCATTCTGACATCCAACCTACGGCATCTGCGTCACTCCTCCAAACAGGAAACGAGGTTATTCACACCCTCCTTAACCTCCCATGTGCAATGGTTTTTAGAGTAAGAAAGAGCCAAAAATTACTTTTCACACAGAAATATGTTATCATGTAGTCTATACTTGTCTCCCTAAGCTTCAGCAAAACACAGGTCCTTCCTAAGAAACAGAGCAGAGGTGTTATGTTAACAGTTATCACTGCTCTACTCTTCCCCCACTGCACCTCACGGCAGAGAATCACAGAAAAACAAAACCATAAAGCCAAATGTTAGCATTCTGGGCATGGGGCTGGAAACCTGAGCTAGTATTAGCAGTCAGCAGTTCTGATTTCCTAAATTACATTGGCCAAGTTGCTTAGGCCCTGTTTACATTAGATTTCCAGCTGTATGGAGAATATAGTTCAAATATGAAGGCTTAGATTTTTCTAAAGCCCCTAGTGCTGGGGATTTCCTCAGTTGATGGATGCTTAGTCTCAGATACCTTCTAAAGAGGGTCTCTGCAGTATCTCAAATCACAAGATGCTTTTAAAATTCAGGTTTTATTTAATTTGATCCAGTTGTGCTGCCTCTCAGCAAAGCAGCAATTTTGTTAGACCTTTTTTCTTTAAAAAAAGTCTTTGAAGAATATTTTAAATGCATGTCAAATAAGGTCTTAACAGTGTCCCATGACAATGTGAGTTCCTGTACTTGTATTTAGCTCAGTTGTCTCCCACTGAAGTCCTAATTATATATCCTGCTTATACCAGTAACTAAGTAGGACTTTTAAAGCTGTCCTGCCATGTTGGCAAATAAAAGCATGTGAATGGATTTTTCACTTTCTTTCTCAGGTTCTACATCTGCAGAAGACAGACAAGTGCCAGAGAGACAATACTTCTAGTTGGGTGGTTCACAGAAGTGAACACTCCAGACTTGGCAGTGAACCAGCAGTAGAGGGTTACGACTATTGACTGCATGGCCCATGGTGCAGTCTCACAACTGACACCAGAACCTGAATGAACCATCCCTGCTCTTGCCCATGGCCATGTCCTCCCCTTGGCGCTAGGTTTAGAACTAGGAGGACATGCAATGAGTATGCTTGGCCTGATCATCTGGCTGAGAATCAACTCTGAAACAAACCTAAAGTCAGCTACCCTGGGGATCTGAGTCAGCTCCCCACTGACCTTGTGAATGTTAGCACTGGGTGGAGCAGAAGAGTAGTGAGCAAAAGGGGAGACCAGTTAATATTATGGTCTTAGACTGGCTTAAACTGTTCATAAAAATATCCTCTGAAATGTTGAGCAAAATGGCATTAGCAGCATTGAACTGGTGCACAGGGAATATATGAATGTTAAGTATTGGCACGATAGGGCCGTGCCGCTATCCCTTTTTCTTCCACTTCTGAACATGTGGCTATTCTACTTCAGCTGAGTCACCACTGGGAGTAACCAGCAGAAAAAGCAGCAAAATTTATTTGCTTGGGTACCCACCAGTTTTAGAACTGACTGCAGAAATGTAAATGGGCACCAACCCAGTCTCAGCAGATCTGTCTTCCTGTTCCTTCTTCCCTTCCTGTTCCTTCCTTCCCCTTCCTTCTTCATGATGTCCACACTGTGAATCCATAGTTCCTCTGGCCCCAGCCTCTGCCTCCCAAAATAAAAAGCTGCACAGATGTCTGACATCACACCTGTCCATTAATGCACACTCCGTGTAGGACTGTGGTTCGTGGTATTTCAAACCCTTGGAAAAAAGACAATATAAAAATCAAGATCTCTAGAGTTTCCAAAGACTGCACATGAGGGTGTTCTGCCATAATGACTGAGTAAAGCAAACAGCATAAACAAAAATCTTTATTACCACAGAAACAGGATCAGTGAGCTGAAACAGCTTGGCATGGTTCCTGACTCAGTGGATTCACCTCTGAGATATCCCGAACCTTGAAGATAATGCTGTTATTAATTGCCTCAAATCTCAAAAGAGTAAGAGTGAAGAATACAGACAGAAACCATCTGGTGACCTCAGAAAAGTCTCTGAAAAAGAAGGCCAGGCAGCTCAGGTGGGGAGAGACATTCCTGAAGATTAGAAGGCAAGAGCAGAGATCACTTTCTTTCACTGAATACTTGCAGAGGCTTTTAAGCCCTAGAGTGGAAGTTGAAGAGGAAATGGATTATAATAAACAACTCCCTTTCACCTTCTTTGGCATGAAAGGCTGAGACTTTCCTGGGCTTTAGCACATCATTGAGAGCAGCAGTGTGCCTCGACTCCTTTCCATATAACTGAAAACAGCAGTGTCTGGATTACAGTCTCCTCTGATTCCTGTGACCCAGACACAGACTTGGAACTACCCAGTTCGTGCTCCCCAAGTTCCTCCAAGATCACAAAGAGGGAGGCCAAGGCAACATGCAGCAAGGAACTCCACAAAGCCAAGTGCTGGAAGCTTCCAAAGTCAGAATTCTCCTTCCATTTAATTGAAAATCTCCCTGTTGGCATTAATTTAGGCATAGGTACTTCTAGGAAAATAGATTGTTTGTTGTAAAAATTTGCATATCTGCTACATGTATCAAAAAGCCAAAGTATTTTCTGCTGAGTAAAATATTCTCTGCCATTTCTTTTAATATCCCTACGGGTCTGCAAGTCCACATATGGGCAATAACCTGTCCAGGCCAGAGGCTGCAGAGTTACAGCAGACTATACAATGAAAACACATATTGGAAATATGTAGCATGCAAAAAAGCACATATTGCAGCACTGTTTCATAAGATGGTCTGTTAAAAACTACTCATGTATTCCCCTGCTCTTCTGTAATTCAACCAATTTCAGTACTCTGTGCAAAATTAATAGAAGTGTACCAAGCCAGTTATATAAATATTGATATCTATTTCTCAAATAATCTACTTGCTATTCTACATGGAATTATTAAAAAAAAAAAGGTGTAGAAAATGCTAAACAAATATCACAGAGCACAGAAATAGCCTAGCAAGCCCAGTTGTTGAGGGAATATCGGCATGTTCACGCAAGCAACCAAAAAAAAGTGTTCAACAGGGTTGGATTAGTCTTAGCTCAGTGCAGTGCTACTTTGGGAGGTGAAGGAGGGACTTGTTATATGAGAACAAGCTTAGTTTGTACCTTATAGAATAAACATATTCCACTTCAAAGCTAAAACACTCTATATTCCTGAATACTGAAGGAATCCACAAGACCGTTATAGGATTTCCTCTCATTTGCAGCTTGAAATTCAATACAATCAGCAGCAGTTAGCTGCAAGTGTGATAAATAGTGCTAGTTATCCAAACCCTGCAGCTCATGGGTTCCCACTACAGCATCCCAATAGTGGGAACAATGCCACCTAGAAGGTGCAAGAGGAGTATTTGTCCACAACGCTGGATATAATCCCAGTGAGTCATGCTTTCCCCTAAGTACTGGCATTCCCATAAATGCTCTTTATTCAATGCAAAGCAAAAGCTGCCATTTGCACATGGCTGTGCAGCACACAGATGTTGCACATCAGGATAAAACACAGTCACAGCTATTTAGAAGTGAACTATCAGAGACGTGCTGTCATTAGACAAATCCCAACCTGCACGTCACAGAGAACATGTCCAAGACACGGCTGCAGCTCAAGATTTTTTGTGACAGCAGGTTATTGGTTAGGTGTGATTGATACTGGGGAAGATGATAATTGCTGGGTAAATAAAAATAAATATTGGATGAGCAGTGGGGAAAATAAATATGGTCAAATTTCAAAAAATTCAGAGTGAATGTTTACATCAATTAAAATGAAGTGTGATTTTCTTATCTACATGTTTTAAGAAAATTATGCTTTATTCCAAACAGGCTACTGAGACTATGCAATGACAGCAAATACATTAGAGTATAATAACTGTTGAGACTGCTATTTTACTTTTCCAATGGGCAATTTTGAGTTTTTGTGAAAACTTGTTTTACCCTATGTAGCAGGATGCCACACTCGGGTCCATATGTAGGAGGATCAGACCCACAGAAGGAACGAGGCAGGCAGCAGCAGGTGAAGGGAAAGCTAATGATATTTTATTTTACAGTCTTCTTCTATATTCTTTTATTCTTCTTCATCCGACTCCATCTTATATACAGTTTGTAGAAAGGCAAGAGATTGGTTATTTAGGTCACCACTTCTTCAACTTGGATGGTGAACACCACCATCAATCAATTCTCCTCTCAGAGGAGAAATATGAAAAAATCTCTAAAAATATACATTGTTTATGTTGAGCTGCATAAGAAAACAGGACTGCAATGTCTAAACATTCACGAGCTAAAAAGCTGAGGACAACAACCCTACACAATATTCTGAGATGGTCATTCACAGTAATACCTACACCTACTTGCTGAGTTATGCTAAGAACATTCATCACCTCTGCATAATGTATAAGATACAGAAGCAACAGCAAGCCAGCTAATTCTTTGCAGAATAATAAATCAGCATACATGTCTTCAAGCTAAAATTAACAAGTGCATATAATTCTTTGTAAATATATCTGCAACTTGAAGCACGATGCAGCACATACAATTGAGGATGCAGGAGATGTGGTTTTTTACTGAAATGAAGATGCACTATCTGATGCTTAGGTTTGAAAGAAGTATAGCTTAATAAAAATGAAACTTATGATTCAAGTCACTCTTTCACTTCAGAACTAATTTATGGTGCATTTTACACATACTGCAAATGATGAACAACAGCCTTGGGTAATTGCTTTCCTTACAAAGTGTGGGAATCAAAGGATACGTTTTAGATGTGTGACCACAGATATGATCATGCCAATGAATTGCAAATAACCAACATAAGAGTTGATGATGTGCTGTCTTTGATAGATGTAGTGTTATAAATTGTCTCTTCCATGATAAATCTCAGTGGGAGAAGAGCACTTAATAACAGGATTTTTGGTGCACAGATGTAAATGAAAAGAAAATGTGGTTGTGTGCAAGTGTAATTGTTAACAAGGAGAAGAGAACTGTGCTGGTCATTTACCAACTATTTTGACTTTTAGATGTAACAGGTTTTGTTCACCAAAGCTAGCACTAGTTCTGGAACCTATTACAATCCAACCTGATTTCCAGATCCTAAACAGAGTCAGAAAAAAATTGTGAAGGATTGGGGAGCAATTCTTCACTTATAGTGCAGCCAAGCCCTACATGACATCATTGAAGAACAATTTTGTCTATAATTTTTCAAAACTAATTCACATTTTCCCTATCATATTCCAGGTAAGCTGTGGCCACAAATACTGCTGTTTACAGCAAAATCACAAAGAGCATCACAGCCAAATGGTTATACGTGCTTCACCTTCCAAGGGGCCACATAATCACCCTTCTGGGAGAGCTAACAGGGGTCACTCAAAGCCAGGAAGCCTGACAGAGATTTCCTTTATCCATTATCTGAAGTTTAAGCGATCAACGCTCTGTAACAACACACAGGCTCTGAAGGGCTCAGTCTTCACTCTGAAAATGTTTTAGGAAGGCCTCAGCACTTCATAGGAGTAGACACATACTTGGCAGCAAACACCAAAGCATCGAGTAAGCAGTGCCAAAGAGAAGCCAGTGCCACATCTGGCAGGACAAGGCCCTGTGTCTGTGTTAACTCATGCACTCCTATGGAGCTTCCATGCAATTTAACAGGAATCTCATTCTAAATAAGTAAGCCATGCACAGGTATAATTCCAATCTGTACATGTGTTTGAGAAGATAAATATATACTTATTTAACTTCACCAAAAGATTTCTGTTTTTTAACACTCTGGTCAGAAAAGCAATGGTTTATTAGGGAAAGCTTCCAGTTGGAGGAGCTGGCTGCCTTCCTCAATCTTATTCCCTGATTCCCATGCTACAACCTTTGGCTGCTGTTACCAGCCTTGGAGTCTCCTGCCTTTGCTAGACACAAACATTTTCCAGAACTGGATTCCTTGTTTGAAAAACTAGTGTCCAGACCCTAGAAGGCTCAGTCTATGAAGAGTGTCCTCAGAGAGGGGAAATTAAAATTAAATGCCAGCTATTATTTGGCTGCTTCCCTCTCCCTCCCGCCACCATCTATAGCTGAGCACAGTGAACTCCATTTCCTTCCCTTCTGGGACTCCAGGCATATGAGCCCTAGTGATACAGGATTCATCTCTGTGAGTTTAACACTGAAGCAAGGATTCATCTTAAGAGTGTAAGTCACAACATGTCAAGAAAACACATGCTACTTGGAGCCAAAAGTTCCTTTGAATCTTTAAGAGCACTTGGGAAAATCTAACCTGATTCTTAACTGCCCCTATTTCCATTATTGTTCTGGAAAGTGTTATTAGCTGTCAGAAAGATCTACCCTGGTTAAGGCAAGCACTGTTCATTTAACCTGAATTAAAAGCAGTTAAATTAAATCATAGAATCATAGAATGGTTTGAGTTGGAAGGGACCTTAAAGATCATGTAGTTACAATGCCCCTGACCAGGGTTGCTCAGAGCTCCATCCAGCTGGCCTAAAACAATCTTTAGGCTATTGATAGCTGAAAGGAGAGACCAGCAGGGCTGAGCATGTATGGTGGTAAGGCTGTATGTTTAATTTGGATGATGGAAGGGCTTTATATTTGGTTTGTATGGCTCTCAAACAAAGCCATGCCACTTGCCAGGGTATGAGACACCACCACTGATCCCATTAGAGAGTGACAGAATTTAAAACTCTGGTAACACTGACTGATCCATGTGTCTGACAGTTCAGTTATGCAGTTCAGTGCCTTCCATGCCAAAACTGCAACTAAAAAATAGTTCAAACATACCATTCTTCTAGAAAATTAAGCAATATTCAGCACAATTGCTGAAAAAACAGTAACTATTCAGCTGTGGCCACTGTGACCATTTTTACTTACGAATTTACTTACCTAGTCAAGTGGACGGCATCCCTACCCAACGGGGTAGTTGGAATGAGCTGATCTTTAACCCTTCCAAGCCAAAGCANCCCTTCTGCTCCCCGCCTGCCTTTCCCTCCTTTCCCGCCTCCTCCGTTTCTTCCCGCCCCCTCCTCCTCCGCTCCGACCTGCCGCCTCAGCTCCCCCGCGGCGTGGCGTCTCGCCCGACCTGGCGAGCAGGGACGGTAGGAGACCCTTCCCTGCCCCTTTCCGCGGCAGAACGGTGGGGTGTGAGGGTGCATGTGCCGGGGGATGGCGGAGCGGAGCTGGGGCGCTCCGGGGTTGCNTTCCAAGCCAAAGCAATCTACGATTCAATGATTCTATCATTTCTAGTTACGAAGAGGGATAAATACCCAAGTTTTTAATGTGATTTAGGGCTTATTAGGTAAGACAGTTAATAGAGGCGTCCTCGATGACGCTGCTTTACCGACAGCCCCACCTCGCGGCCACAGCNCCCCGAGGACCTTCCGCGGGAGGTGGGAGCGGGGATGGCCGGCTGCAGTTTAGTCCCGCCGGCCTCCCCCGAGGGCCCTGCGGGACCCCCGCTGCTGCCCCGTCCCCCCTCTGTAGAGCCCTGGCCGGGGCTGCGTCTCCCTTCACCCCCTCCACCCTCGGTTCATCCCTTCCCTTCCTGCAGTGCTGGAGGACACGGTGGAGGAGCGTGTCATCAGCGAGGAGTACAGGATCTGGAAGAAAAACACGCCCTTTTTGTACGACCTGGTGATGACACGCCCTGGAGTGGCCCAGCCTCACGGTGCAGTGGCTGCCTGACGGGACCAGGTGAGAGACGAGAAGAGAGGACGGGAAGGTGCCGGGGAGGTGCACGGCTACTTTTCTGTTAACCCTGTGTGCTCAGTAACTTGAGGATAAAAACCATGCAAGACTAGAACAATTTGGGTTAGACTTCTCTTTGTTAGCTTGTAGCTCTTTATTTTGCTTACAGCTTTAAAAACCCTTCGGGTGTGCAAAAGCGTCGAGGAAAAAGGTCACAAGTTGATACTTCACCGAAGTCTAGATTAGCCTAGCAGAAGGTCTTGTGAGGTGTGAACACAGAAGTATTTCTTAATTTATTTCTAAATAAGAGATCTAGTGCTCATCTGTAGTTAATTCTGATCAAGAAATCTATCTACTAAATTAGCTCATTCTTAAAGACTGTTTTTCCTCACGTGCACTATATGTACTCTTCTGTCCAAGCTGTAGTATCTATAGTGTAGTATAAGCTTGATATCTTTTAAGTCTGGACTTATTTAAGAGAATATTCTAAAACTGGTTCTTTGCATCCTGGTTTTGTCCCTAGTTCATTGTTGAATTCACATGTTTAAATTTCCCATTCTTTCACATCCCCCTGAAAAAATTGTGGGCTCAGTTTAATTCTTAAGGAATCGTGAAGATGGGGATAGAATCTGTTCATGTGCCAAGTACTACAGAACTTAAATTGTTGCAATAACAGCTCAGGGCTCCACTGAGGTAGTGGACAAGGACTGGTGTAAGGTGAATTTAGGTAGATTTTAAAATATCTTATGTGTAAGCTTCATGCAGTTATCAGAGGATGGTCTCTTTGTTCTGTAAAGTTTCACTTTACATATGGGATGTTTTACACATTTGTTAGGTGATTACTTCATTTGGTGTACCAGAATGTTTGGGGATGATGTTGAGAGATGTGAGCTAACTAGTCATGGCATGGTGAAAACAAAGAGGGGATTTGAGGGTGTGGAGCCCTTATGAGAAACACTTCTGCTTGCCTCGTATTTTGCAAATTGACTTAATATTCAGTTTAAAACCTGGTATTGCAAATTATCCAGTGTCAAAGTATGTAAGCCATTTAAGGCAAGGACTGCCTCTTTGTATGGCATCTGACATGATGGGACACCTGTTCCTGATGCAAGTAAGCGCATGTGCATTGGGTTTCTTGTTTGGTTTTGTATTTCCCTCCCCCCATACATTTTGAAGTGGTGTAGTAGTACCTGTGGTAGTTACACGGAATCACAGAACNCACCGCCTTCCCTCGGCCCCTCCTCTCCCTTGCCCGGCCCCGGTCCCTCCTCGCCCGCTCCGCCCCGCTCCACTCTATCCCGCCAGCCATTCCGGGGCTGGGCGTCCTCAAAACGGGGGTCGCCCCACACCACCGAGGCTCTCTGCGCACCCTCGCCCCTTCTGCT
>VXBB01024410.1:79638-118226 GCA_013399915.1 Illadopsis cleaveri
AACTCAACTAGATCATGGTATCAAAGTGCCATATCCAGTCTCTTTTTAAACACATCCAGGGATGGTGACTCCACCACCTCCCCGGGCAGACTATTCCAGTATTTAATCACTCTTTCAGTGAAAAACTTCTTCCTAATATCCAACCTGTATTTCCCTTGACGCAGCTTAAGACTGTGTCCTCTCGTTCTGTCAGTTGCTGCCTGGAGAAAGAGACCAACTCCCAGCTGTCTACAACCACCCTTCAGGAAGTTATAGAGAGTGATAAGGTCGCCTCTGAGTATCCTTTTCTCCAGACTAAACAACCCCAGCTCCCTCAGACGTTCTTCATATGGCAAGAAATAAAGCCTACAGCACCCAGTATTCCCAGGCAGTCTCCCATCCAAGTACTAACCAGGCCCAGCCCTGCTTAGCTTCTGAGATCAGGCATTCTCAGGGTGGTATGGCCATAGGCAAATTAATGATTATCCAAATGATTCTGGATTGCTTGGATTCAGGCAACATAATTAGTTTGTTGCATTAAAGAATGCAGAGGTTGCTTGATTTTTACTGCTCACATTTGTCCTTTCAGAGATAAATGGCACCATCCATCCAACTAAATGTTGCACTCAACCACCAGAAGAGAAATTTGATTCTAGTTAAGATAACTGGTAAAAGTTCCTAAGAGAATTAACTAAAATAAATTGCCACTTGTCCCCTCAGGATTTATGTTTTATGGAAAGGAATATTGATTGTTTCCTAAATCAATACTGTGAGACTCTAGGGAAATTAGACCCAAGTAGGTATTGGTGTCACCTTAAACTGCTGTGCCAACTGTAACTGCCCCTTTCAAGCCACAGTGGCAATGTTTACTGCCTTGTATTGTCACTCCAGCCTTGCTGGTTCTGTCTTTGGTTTGGTCATGGCAAAGTCCAGTTTGTTTTATTGCACAAGTCTTTGCAGCAAAGGGGAGGATCTCTTAGGGAGTGTCTCTATTCTACCTCCCTGAAGAGGTTTGGATCTTCAGGGTTATTGACGCAAGCTATGGAACTTCTGGAACTGAGCACAAAATTTTATTCCAGTATTTATTATTCTAAACAGGCCAGAAGGAAAGGATTATGCTCTGCACTGGCTGATTTTGGGAACACACACGCCTGATGAACAGAACCACCTGGTTGTTGCCAGAGTCCAGATTCCCAACAATGATCAGTTTGATGCTTTGCAGTCTGACAATGAGAAAGGAAGTGGGCATGCAGCATTCTTAGGTTCTGTTTGAGCAGTATCATTACTGCTTTCAGTTGTTCTGATAATGATATTCTAACTTTATGTTAAATTCAAAAGTGGACATATACTTACCAGTCCACACTAGTTCTAGCCAACTACAAAGAGGAAACTTTTTGTTTCAGAAGGGCTTAGGTAACATTGTTATGCAATCCCTACTAGAATTTCTACCAGCTCTCAGTTGTGGTGAAAACTGGTACACATCTACCTCAAATAAAGCCTAAAGCTCTGAAGGAGGATTCCAAGTATCTAAAGTGTTCATGCTGTTGTGTCACATGGTGTGAGTCATTCCTAGTCTTTGGTTGTGTTTAATAAAGTGCTACCACTGTTTCTTAGAGTAGGGAAGATGCTGTGAAATGCTGTTTCAGTAGTCTAAAATAATGGACAGGATAAAGGGACATTTTTCTGACAACTGTAGAACTTGGTGGCTTTGGATCTGTGACTGGCAAAATTGAGATGGAGATTAAAATTAACCATGAGGGTGAAGTGAACCGTGCCCGTTACATGCCACAGAATCCCTGCATCATTGCAACAAAAGCACCCTCTGCTGATGTGCTGGTGTTTGACTACACTAAACATCCTTCAAAACCAGGTGGGTCAGACTCCTTGGAGCTAAGCAAAATGCCTCTTGTCAAAGAAGGGTAAACTTGTGTTTAACTGTGATTGGGAGAGAGTTGCTGGGCTCTGGGACCCAAAGGAGAAGGCCCATATCTTCAATGACTTTAACTGCCTGGTTATGCTCACTTTCATAAAAGAATCTTGGTAGAAGCAGCACTCTCTGAGGAGGTCCATAGATAAAACATAATTATTGCAACAGAAACAAAGTTCTTGGGTGATCATGATGCTCCTATGGATTGATGAGCAAGGAGATGCTAAATGAAAGGAATTTTCTGTCTTTCAGACCCAAGTGGAGAGTGTAATCCTGACTTTAGATTAAGAGGACACCAGAAGGAAGGCTGTGGCTTGTCATGGAACTCAAATTTGAGTGGACATCTTCTCAGTGCATCAGATGATCATGTAAAAACCACATCTTTTCCCTGTTTAAAAAAGCCCAACTCCTAATTTATGCTGTAGTAGAAAATGGGAGAAAATCTGTCCTAGTGCAGCAGTGTATTGTTATGTGGGGAAGCTCTCACATTTTGTAATTACATTTCTAAAGGCTGTCAGTTGGCTTTGTAATCAACCATGAGTTCTTCTTAAGGTTCTTGATGTAAGAACAGAATGTTTTTATACTTGTCTGCTGGAAGAAATCCTTTCAAGTGGATTGGATCAAGACCATAAATTAGTAAGACTCTCAAAGATCAATAACTAATACCTTATAAATTTCTTTGTGGCCTTTAAAAGTGTAAATTGCTTTTGTGACCTTCTAAATAATCCTTGGGCCTTGAACTTGCAGAAAACTGATTGATAACTAAGCTCTCAGTTCTGGCATAATAAGTGTTCTTTTTCAAAAGCAAAGAACTCCTTCAGGAGTGTCGTCTCTTTATATGTGGAATGTGATTGATTATTTATTTAAAAGATGATACAATCAGAGTCTGCATTTCAATAGAATGTGGCTTATTTACAGACAGTCTGTTTATGGGATGTAAGTGCTGGACCCAAAGAGGGCAAGATTGTTGATGCAAAAGCCATCTTTACTGGGCACTCTGCAGTAGTGGAAGATGTGGCAT
Source organism: Illadopsis cleaveri (assembly GCA_013399915.1). Taxonomy (NCBI): domain Eukaryota; kingdom Metazoa; phylum Chordata; class Aves; order Passeriformes; family Timaliidae; genus Illadopsis; species Illadopsis cleaveri. Next base: position 82,566 of record VXBB01024410.1, read on the forward strand.
GGCACCTGCTCCATGAGTCTCTGTTTGGATCTGTGGCAGACGATCAGAAGCTTATGATGTAAGTTAGGAGATTTTTGGGTAAGGCCTGCTGTGTCCTGCTGATGCCTTTGTTCAAACCTAGAAATGAAACAACACACACTTTTGAGATAATATTACCTCCCAATAATATAATGTGGGAGGTAATATAAAAGTGGATCTTTATTGGAGGTCTCCAGGGCAGTTATGGAAGAATGTCCACAAAAGCCCACCCCCCACAGGGGTGCATACACTTTTATAAGTTCAATAAATTAGCATAATTGACAAAAAAGCACCAATCAGGAGGACAAATGGTGATGCAATTACCCCCCAGGTCAAGCCCCTTCTCTGGAGTCCCTCCCTTGGTACTGGCTGTACTTTGTTTATGAAAATGTGTCTCAATGAGCTGTTTTCAACCTTGGTAGCCAGGGAGAACCAAGATAGGATAGGGGCTCTTGGAATATGTTTTGTCTTTCTGCCTGGGGAAAGGGCATGGAAAACTACTAGGAAAACTAGCCACTAATACAATAGGCTACAAATGTATGTGTAAAGAATACAGAGAATATATGAAAGAAAAAAAAAGTAAAAACCAAAACAGGATCACTGCCAGTGGACCTAGTCCACAGCACTTGGAAAAAAAAAAGGTCTGAATTTTGGAGTGATTTCATGTAGCTCTTTATGGCAATCAGCTACAGTGATGGTGCTGATTCACTGAAATCTACGTGGCTTTTAATGTGTTCACATCACTTGAAAAGATGTAACTAATATGTATGTCAGCTTCCTAGTGCAAGCTGTTCATGTACAACAGACACAAAATGATGAAGGTTTTGGAATGAAAGCTGTAGCTTCAGAGTTGAGTTTAGTAATAAAAGCTGCAGTGAAAAAGAACTTCCTATAAAAACTTAAGTTTGTTTGCTTTTCCTCTTTCCTCCCTGCCCCCAACCCTTCCCTGCCACAGCTGGGACACAAGATCTAATGCCACGTCTAAGCCAAGTCACTCAGTAGATGCTCACACAGCCGAGGTCAACTGTCTGTCCTTCAATCCTTACAGCGAGTTCATTCTGGCAACTGGCTCTGTTGACAAGGTTTTCACTTGAGTATACTTTACATTCCTAAGTAGTGCAGATGAAAGCCATTATAGGAAAAGCAATTTCTTGTTGCTTGTGGCTCTGTGGGATCTTCAAAACTTAAAGCTGAAACTCCATTCTTTTGAGTCTCATAAGGATGAGATTTTTCAGGTGGGTAAACTACTTGCAACCTGTAGAAAAAACCCAAGAAGAGTACTGACTTGGACAAGAACATGTAGATTTGTGTTCTTGCAATACGAATAAATCTGTTGAACCAAAATTCACTATATTGAGTTTGACAATTACAGACAGTACCATGTAGTCTATTTCTGCCTTTCCCCACTTGACTTGGAAGCAAGTAGTCAACAACTTACTGTTAAAAAGATAGTGAGTGTTCACAAGTACCTTAAGTACAAGTAGGTTTCTCTAAAATAATGTGCTGTAGAGTGGAATTGGATTCAAACCTAATTTTGTGAACTCTGCCTATTCAATTAGGTGCAAGTAACAGTGATTTTTTAGACAAATTTCATGAAATATGGTAAATCTGTAACAGTGAAATAATGTTGTCTGTTCAGTATGAGAAATCTTAAGACTAAAGCAGTTTGTTTGGGCTACTGGATATCCTCTGTGCTGGAAGAAACTGATTTACAGAGTATAGTTAAAATTTAGTGGCCAGGGTGTTGGTTATTCAGGATATGCTTTAGAAATCAGTTACTGCTCCACTGAAGTTGTTTTGTTTCAACAGGTTCACTGGTCTCCCCATAATGAAACCATTCTTGCTTCAAGTGGTACTGATCGTTGCCTTAACATATGGGATCTAAAGTGAGGAACAATTCCTGTCTGTTAGTATATATGAACAGGTGGTTAAAAAAAAGGCTGCAGACATGCATTATTTGGCAGGTTTGATTTGTGCTGTTCTCTAGCTTTCCTTGCTTACCTCAGGCTTGGTCTTTTGGGTACAAATAGAAACAGCGCAGTACATCTAAAGTTACTTCTCCATCAGGATTTCTTGCTAATAGCATTGCCTTCTGTTGTCCACTTGTTGCCTAGATTCAAAAGACAAAACTTACAACAGTGTTAAAGTGGTAGGATAAAAAGCAGTTCTTTAATGAAAGTTTTCATGTGCACAAATATGGCTATATGTGTATGCATGACAAAGGATTTGTGCAATTTTTAAAAGGTTAATTGATTAGTTTATCTAGCAGGTACATCCAGTAGGAGATCAGTTGGCCCAGTAAAACACCCTTGGGTGTGCCCTTTTGGAGTTGGTCCAGGGGTTTCTTTCTCCTATTTCTTGTTATGTCTCTCAGCTTCTGGTGGAAAATAAGATGTCCTTGTCAGAAATTCTGTTCTTAAGAAAAAGACTAAACAGAATTTCAGGAATGTGTTAAAAAGGGTTAGGTTATTATTCTAAAATGTGAGCAAGGGCAGGAAAAGTACTAGAAATCATACAACTATATATTAAAAATCTACAAAGCTACAAATGTGAAAAAGGCTAAAAATCTTTAGGCATCACATCAGTAAGGGATTTTTATCTCCATGTGCTTCACAAGTTAAGACTCCTGAGTATTGACAGTGCCAGACAGTTGATGTTTTATACCTAGTGCTTATAGATATTTCACAGTGAGAAACACCAGTTGCAAATATGGGAAACAAAGGCCAGGAAGTGTTCAGTTAAGCTGACAGAGAATGCAACTGTCATTTTAATAAAAAGTGTCAACTACTTTCTTACAGTAAAATTGGAGAAGAGCAGTCTGCAGAGAATGCAGAAAATGGGCCTCCTGAGCTGCTGGTACCCTTTTGTTGAGGTTTCAGTCTGCTGACATGCTGTGTAGCCGTGAGATGTCTTGCCACTGTGCTGCTAAAGCTGCAGCTGTTCATAAATCTTTTCACCTCCCAGGCTCCAGTCCATTGCTCCAATTTGCTGTAGGCTTCCTCTCTTCAGTTCTGAAGGTGTCCCCATTTCTTGTGTGACTCTGTAAGTGCTCTTAGAGGTAATCAGAATGAAATATGGCTGGATTTCACAGCCCAGCCCCGTGTGAAGAGAAACTTTTAAGAGATTTTAAGTCTATTGCTGTAATAATAGGAACTGTTGTCTCAAATGCTGTCTCAACAACTGGATCTGTGTCCATAAGCAGCGAATGGGAAGCAGTTGAACACACACCTTCCTTAGGTCTGTTGTGAATCTCTAGTGGCAAGTTTTTCTTTGGGTAGTCATTAGCATGATGAAATTAAGAATCCTGGGTTTAAACAGATTTCTCTAGAGTTGAAATGGCTTACTGAAGCTTATGGATTTTTTTTAACAGTTTTTTCATGGAGGACACACTGCTAAAATCTCAGACTTCAGTTGGAATCCTAATGAGCCTTGGGTAATCTGTTCTGTATCAGAGGACAACATAATGCAGATATGGCAGATGGTGAGTGTCACAACAGCTCTTGAGTTACTCTGAAGCTTGTTGTATAAAGGAAACTGAAAAGGCTTGTTCTTCTTAGGGCAGCTTGTGCCTTCAAGGACTGAAAGTTGTCTGTGCCATATACTTCTTGATCTAATCAAAAAGTGTAGGACGTTAAAAAGAAAACCAAGACTAAAACAACTTGAAAGAAGTACCTGCTAGTTAATTCTTGATTCCAAGTCCTAGGTACTAATTAATATTAAGATTTATTCTTAATAAAGCAGTTGCAAACTTATATCCAATACTAGCCAAGACTTAACTCTTGCCCTCTACCTCCCCCATATGTTGGCTGTAAAGCAGGATGCCTTTTAAATCCCCAGTTAGTTCATATTACTTTACATTACAGGAAATGGATCAACTATCTTAAAAATGTGAAATAAAGTAATTTGGGAATAAATTGAGATTAAAAAACTCTAATGGACTTAAATGTGCGTCACAGGTCAGGCTTCTTTTTTTTGTACCTGCTCTTGTTTTTTGTGTTTAGACTGCACTTGAAATAATTCCAAATAAAATGTTCATAATAGGGCTAGTGATTAAATGGCTGCTTTTGCTGTTTGTCTTGGTTTGGAAAAGACAGGTGTCTGCCAGGGAAAGCTGGAGCTTCCCTTGGAATGGAGAATGCAAATCCTCTCCCTCCAAATTATTAGAATTTGGCAATTAAGGGCCTTCAGGCAAAGATTTAGGAATAGAAATAACATTCTTTACTAGCAATGTTAAAAAATACAAGTGTAGTAAAACAAACAAACAAACAAAAATCCTAGGAACACTGACAGAGTCAGAATACAACCTGACACCCTGTTGGTCAGAGTGTTGGAAGCAGTCTAAATAAGTCCTCCTGGAATAACAGATGTGGTTCTGTTGGAAATGATCCTGTAGAAGGGTCCAGTGATGGCAAGATGGGTCCAGTCTTTCCTCTGGGAATCCAGTGGAAAACAGGCTGTCCTGCTGTGCTGAATTTCAGCTTTTATATAGGTAGGAATGCTTGGCTCCTCCCACTGGGTGGAGCATCTCACAATGGGATGATATAATGTTATCAGTCATGCAGTGAGCCTTAATGGCCCATTAACAGAAGTTATCCCCTGGAGGGAGGATGGGTCTTGGAAGAGATAAGGAACATTGCTCCACCTGGTTTTAACAGCTGCCCATTAACAGAAGGCACCCCTCCCTCCCCCCTGGAGTTAAAAGAAAAAACACTTTCAACTGGTTTCAACAGATTGGGAATAGAATACATGCTTTTGGTTATATATTGCAACCCAAGACACTGTAGGAATGGAGCAATGCAAGAAGGCAGCTGCCAAAATGTAGCCGCTGTGTACGCATTCCTAACCTTGGCAGCCCGTTAAGAAAGGGCAGGGAGAAAATCCCTTCAAGGAGGGGATGATGGCTGCGCCACCTTGGTGTTATCAAGGTTTTTTTCTATATGAACTGTAGAAGGTTGTTTCAGTACAATTGTGTGTATCACTTGTAATGTAATGTTTTGTGTTTTCAGGCAGAAAACATTTACAACGATGAAGAACCGGATATAACAGCAGCCGAACTGGAAGTTCAAGGAATGTAACTTTTCTTTAAGGGACTACTGGGAATGACATAGTAATATAATTTGACTATGTATACATAAAATAAAGCCCTGACAAAAAAACCCCAAACCAAAAAACCCCACAATCGCTGGGCAGAAGCATTATACCAAAACAAGAATATTCCTGATTGGATTAAGCAAAAAGCTTGTATAATCAAGTTGTCATGGATACCCTTGGGTCTGTGGGCACTGAGCTGTTATGTACTGTACAGCAATTAGCTTTAGAGAAAATAAGAATTACTTAATACCTATGTCTGTATTTTAAAATAAACTTAGTGTGTTCCTGTAAATAAAATGGTCAAATCCTCACTCTTCACACATAGAAACTATTAAAAATCCCTTTTTATTTATATGTAAAAAGAGCTTTTCACTTTTACACACCACTTTTGGATTGGTTTTGCATAAATAAAATCTGTTTGTAAAGTTTGCTCTGTTTAATGTCCGCTGGCATCAGTTGAATGCCTTCTTGCATTCAGAAATAGAATAGAATTTAATTGCTGCCTGGTGATAAAGTTATCTATTTTTAGTTAATATCTTAGCCCACAGTTAAAGGTTTGGGAAGATCACAGTTGTCTTCATGCCAAAAAATTTAGAATAGATAACTTGACTTCTTCACAAAGGGAATGGGTATTGGAGGAGATTTAGGGAATCCATAGGGAGACCCAGTTGATCTCCTGTAAAGTTCAAGTATAAATCTTGAACGGGCTCAAGTAACTTTTTTGTGTTTGGGTGATCAGTGGTTGGATTTTGTTTGTTTTAGAGATTTTTATGTGTTAGTGTGTTGTGGGAGTCTTTTTGGGTGGTGGTAAAAGCACTGTCCTTTATCATTTTCTTAAATGCCAAGGTGCCAGTGCCCTCTCAGTGAATTGGTGTCACTTGTGTTTGGTTAGAGCCTTCCTGTTGCATTTTTTACTTCAGTGAGGCAATTGGGCAGTTGTCTAAAATACATTAGTGTCTAAACAAATAAGAGACAAACCCACAGTTTGCTTCTAAACCTCAGACAGACTGAAAAGCTCAAGAATTTTGCCTGTATAGAAGCAAAATTTCTTCATATTTATCATGGATCTACAGACAGGTGATGGATTACATTGGGAGCCGTCAGACAAATCTAAGTGTCTAAGTGGAGTTTATAGCTCTTAGCTACTTAAGACCTTAATTAAATCAATTGCTGGCTGGCCTGATCTTTCTGCTCAAGCTGAAAAAAAAAAAAAAAAAAAAAAAAAAGACAGGGGGGAAAGAAAATGAAAATGGGAGACCTTNNNGTGCTGTTTTTTTTCCTCAAAGGAAAAAAAAAAAAAAAAAAAAAAAGATGACAGTGGTGACAGATACTGAAAATGTGAGACCTTGCTCTCCTCTCCACTGGAACTGTAACATGTCAGTAGACTACTGGACTCAAGCTCCATGTCTGAAACTGCCTGTCCTGGCTCTGGCTGGGATGGAGTGCATGTCCATCTGAGCAGTGATGTGGTGCTGGGGGCTGTGGTTTGGATTTGTGGCTGGAATGGTGCTGATAAGGCACCTGTGCTTGCTGGGCAGTGCTTGCACATTGTGTAGGCTGGGGGGAAGGGGCATGAGCTGGGGAGGAGATACAGCTGGGACAGCTGACCCCAACTGGCCAAAGGGATATTCCTGACTTTAGGCCATGCTCAGCAATAAAATGTGTGGAGGAAGGTGAAGAGGGCCTTTCGTGGTGGCCATTGCTTGGATGGTGGCAGGGCACTGACCTGTGTCAGGGAGGGGTTTCATTCCCCCCTCTCCTGCTTCTGAAACTCCTCCAGCTGTACCCAGAAGATTTTCTTCTGTCCTCCCCCCCACCCTGCTGGGGAGGTGCACGTGACAGCACATGATAAGCATTAAACACTGAATTCAGAGGTGGTTTTTGGTCAGGCCCTACATTCTTTTGACAATCATTCTGACACAGACAGCTCTTGAAAAGCGGAAATGAAGACATCAATGGCCCAGCTTTCTGAAAAAAAAAAAATATTTCCCTGAGAGCATGGTGATGGCTCCTCCTGGTGCAGATAGAGCAGTGCTCTGTGACATGACCCCTCCGTGCTGCTGGTCCTCCTCAGTGCTCACTTCAAGGAGACCCCCTGGCTGCTTGGCACCAACATGTAGAACACAGCTCATCCCTAGAACTGGTGATTCCAGCTTTGTGTATGAAATATGGTTGGGGTTGTTCACTACAGTCTTTTTACTGCCTCACTAACTGAATGGGAGAGGGAAAGTGAAGTGTAGTAACTGCACTGCTCTTCTCGCTTTTCTTACTTCCCTGCCTGCTGTTACCAGGGCACTCCCCTGCTTTGTAGTCATTGGATCACTATGCATGGACTTCTCTCTCCACAGTTTTTTCAATAACAGTTCCTATTAAAGTGGTGCAGGTAGGTGCAAAAGAGCTTGAATATTCCTCTGGAAGGCTGAGATACTGTTGGAGTTCAGCAGGCAGGTGACAAGTGGACAGGATGTGCTAAACAGCATGAAAGGTCAAACCTGTGAAAGGACACCTTGGGCACTGCTTGATTGACTGTGCTTTGGTCCTGCTGCTGTTCTGGGTGTACAAACACTAAAATCCCATGCACAGGAAATGAAAATTAATACATTCTCTAAATATGGGTTTGGTTTGCCAAGCTCCCTGCCATGGGCAGGGACACCTTCCACTAGACCAGGTTGCTCCAAGCCCATCCAACCTATCCTTGAACACTTCTACAGATGGGGCTTCAAGATAAGGCATCCACAGCTTCTCTGGGCAACCTGTTCCAGTACCTCACTGTCCTCACAGTAAAGAATTTCTTCCTAATATCCAATCTAAATCTACCTTTTGGGGTTTAAATTCATTATCCATTATCACTCCCTGCACTTGCAAAAAATCCCTCTTTGACACTGACTGCAAAGTTTGCCACTGTTCTTGATTTTCTTTACTGAAATGCCAAGAGCTCAGATCTGGATCTGTAGGGATCACTGGTGGTACCCTGAATGTCCCACAAAGCCCTACTTCCCTCTAGAGCACAGAGGAGCAGCCTCTGGGGCCTAGTGCTGCAGTCAGTGCCTGCTCTCTTACAGCTGAAAGGATGGGATAATTAATAAAGGAACAAAATTATTTCATTAACTATGCCTGTATTTCGAAGTGCAGGCATTGCTTTCTTTTCCCCAAGTCNGATTTCATTAACTATACCTGTATTTCGAAGTGCAGCAGTAAATCCAACCTCTGCATTGCTTTCTTTTCCCCAAGTCTGGATTGTCTTTCTCCAAACCTGTGTTCACACAGCTGCTTTCAGTAGCAGCAACCTCCTATCAACATTTTTTAGGCAGCTCTAAGATGGCTCAGTCCTGCAGTCAGTATATAATTAGGAGTCTACACCTTACTGGCTAAAAGTGTTTTGTTACAGAGAATGCAGTGCTGGGACTGACATGGTTTTTAATTTGCAAGTAGGTTTTTTTAAAATATTTTTTTAATGCCTGAGTAGCATGTTTGTGAAACACTGGAAGATCATCACATTGAAGTCTATTTAGCTGAATGTCGTAAGATTTTGATTTTAAAAGCTGTTGCCTCCCACAGGAACTAGATAACTGCTTATGCACTGCTGTTTGATAGTAGTAAATATAATGGAAGATGAAGTTTAAAAAAAAAGTAATAGAGCAGTCAACCTGAACAATGGCTCCAGCAAGATGTTTATTTATTGCATTAGACAAGAGTTACTTTAGGTGTACTTATGGAATATACTTAGTTCAATGTCTTATTCCTGCAGGTTTAGAGGTGCTAGGGAAAGGAAGCACCATCAGGCTTTCCATCCACTGGCCTTTCTTTTCAAGGGAACTGTGTAAGTTTTGCGACTTAGCTGGTCCCAGGAGACTGGGTATAACAAAAACTATAGAAGGTAATCTAAAGTGAAAAACTGCCAGTTTAGAGTGACTTCCTCATTCTCAACAACTATGTATTTGATGTAATTTTCCAGTATTTTTTCTCTCCAGGGTTTTCAGCCTACATCAAAGAAATCTAAATTCCTTCCTCTTTGTACTGAAATACAGCATGAATGACAGTGAATCTATAAAGTGTATTTTAAACCAGCTGTTTTATTTCAACAGACATGTTTTCCAGAGGTTGAATGATAAAAATCTTCAGCCAGGCTCTTGTCAGACCACACCAGTACTTCTGGAGAGCAGTAGCACTGTGGCAGTGGTCTTTTATTGGTAATAAAGCCAAGGGCCACTACTAGTGTGCATCACAAATTTTTGCTCCCACTCTTCCCTAAGAATGGGATGGTTTGCATCACCAACTCCTCTGATAAAGTTGACAGAAGTGAGGAGCTGCAAGGTGTTAAATGTAACTGATACTGAAGTATTTTGGAAAACTGACACCTATACAACAAACCTGAGAGTGCATGTAACATTCCTGCATTTTGCTTCAGTGTGGCAAAAAGCAAGTTCAGGGTTTTCCTTTACTGTGTATAAAGAACTGTATTTGCTTTTATTGTAAATTGCAAGACACTTGAAAATATTAACTGTGTGATAGCAGGTAATTTTTGCTACATAGCCACACAGTTTATGCCATTATCTATACTTTATTGTCTTCCATGTGTTTGCGATGCCTTTTCACTTCAGCACTGAAACAGCTGAACAAAGCTGTGTACACTCTCTACAGGAACAAGTATTTAAGTCAAACACACAGTTTGCTCTGTTGCTTTATGGCCACTGATAGATTTTTCATAATTCTTTCAACATCAGCTTCTGTCCCGTGAATTTCAAACCCAAAGCTTCCCCCAATTCAAGCAGAGTCAAACATGGATAACAATGTTTTGAGAGTTCAACTATTCTTCCCCTTTAAAAGGCAATGGATCGCCCTTTTAAAAAATCAACAGTGCATAAAATTCATATTCTGGAGAAAAGGGTTAGGAGAAGAGTCAGTAACCACCCAGCAGGACACAGCAGATGCACAAAGCCAGCAAAAGCTTTGGTGAGCAGGATTTATAAAACAGGCAGCATGACCAAGATCAAATGGTTTTATATGAATACAGGCATAAAGGGTAGAAACCAACCAAACAACTCCAACAAATTACACGGGTTAAATACCAGTATCATCATGGACTTGGCAGAACTGAGGTAGTTATTCTGACCCTTAATACCAGGACATAAATCTGGTGGAAGTGATAGAGAACTACATCAATATGGAGTATCTGTCACATGGCTGTATTCAGATTAAGTTTAAAAATGAGTGACTTAAATTAATTTCCTCAGCTTGAAATATGAGATGTAACAGGGTATTTAAATTTGTAAAGGTTCTAAGAGGTTACTTTCTTGAAGTAGAGCTGTAGGAGCAGTGTTCTTGGCATGCTCTGCAATTACACAAAGGCCTGCTTCAAGTGTCCCAGTCCATGAGACAAGCACAGCCCAGTTCCCTGTTTGAACAAGAAATCCAAAACAACGTGCAACCCCAAAGCTAAAAGATAACAAACAGTTTTAAAGGAAATTAAAATAAAGTCTTCATGGGCACCACAGTATTCTTCAATTACTTAAAAGATCAGGCTTGATGGGTACCAGAGTCAGCAAGGTCTGTAAAAGGTAGCAGTTAGATGAGGCTGAGTTAGGCTGTTAGAAGGAAATACGACCTTCCTTCAAGAAGAAATGTCCAAACAAGAAGAAAAAGGTGGAATTATCAAAATTTAAATGCAAAACTTAAAAAAATTCCCAACCACACAAAGCCAAACCAGAAAGGAACAAAAGATATCTCTGAGGAGCAACTTTCTGAAGGCCTAGAACCAAGTATCTCTGACTACATCAAACACAGGTGCCGTGAGGGCTCAGAATGCAGCTGATGAAAAGAGGTTCTCCCCTCAGACCTACTCTTCACTAGACAAGTACAGTTCAAATGTGGGTGTACATGTTTGCATGTGCACTAGCAGGAGAGACTTGGCACTTGATTAAAAAAAAGAAAAAGCCAAAATCGCCAGCTATTAACTGCAACCAAATTCCCCTCTAGCAAAAGCTTGCAAATCTGACCAGTTTTCGTAAGGAATTTAGGAAGACTGGGAAGATCCAAGGAAATAATAACAGATTTGACCTCTGCATGCATTGGAAGAAAGAAGAGAGAGGTGTTTACACAGGAGTAGAGGCAGCACCTTTGAGGACACAAGTCTGAAATACAAAGGAATACTCTGGAGTACAAGGAGAGCAACTAAGACCAGATAGTGTAGTTGGATTTCAAAATACTTGGCACAGCTCTACAAAAGGCTCAGGGCTAGGACCTCTGTTGCTCACTTTTTATACAACGGGTATCTTCAAACAAATTAACATTTTTTTTAAATTAAAAAATTAATACTATATTCAAAGAGTCATAGAGCACATCAGAGTATGCTGTTGTAATTCCAAATGCTACCTAGAAAAAACAGACACAAAGGAAAACTGAAGTCAAAACCAGTTCCAAAACAAAACCCAGTTTAGGGAAGTTGCCAAATGTTAGAATATATACCAAAAAAGGGAAATAGAACACTTTTCAGTATCAGGAAGCTGGGAGGGAGTGTACATTAGGAACAAATGATCCCACAGAGCATGACAGAATGTGGAGCTCCTGATGAACTTACTAGGAAACCTTATTTTTTAGCATAAATCCCCACATTTTTTACAGTTCACCCAACTGAACTATGATGGATAAATTTTTGGAGAGAGAAGGCATGAGCAGGTTTTGTAGCAGGCAGGGGCAGGTTCAGCCAGAGCTCCTGCCCTTTATGAGCCAATTGACCCTCACCTTAAGACACTCCAGGTGAGGTGAGCAGAGTGCAGCACCTACTCACCCCTTGCCCTGGGCTGGTCCCAGTAGATATCACCAGGAATGTGCAAGTCACTGTGTCACAGACCCCAGAACAGCCCCCTCTTCAACAATACACTTGAAATCAAATTCCGCACATTTTAATTTTCACTCTTGACTTTTCAAATAAATACAGTTTCAGCAGATTCAGTCAGAAGACATGAGTATGATGTTAAAGAAAAACTCAGAGTCCAATATATTAAGCATACTTATTTACTTAATCTATACAGAATTGAGTAGATAAAATTTCAGATTCACATTAGTGAAAAATCTCTACAAAATGTTTTTGAAAAGCAAAACCAAGACTGCCTGTTCATTTATCACTTTTCCTCATGAAAGCAGACATGGGTTGTAAAAATAAAGCAGTGTGTTTAGCACAAACTAGATTTCTGCATCACTTTTTTCACAGTTATTTCCATCTACAGTCCAAAGAGGTAGATTTTCTGCAACACCTGAGAATTGAACTGTAACATAACCAGGTGTAATGAAAGGAAGGACAAAACAACACAGACACAGCCCTAACTTACGTGTGTATGTATACACGTATTTGGGTCTTGAATCACATACAATTTAGCTTTTTGCAGCTTAATCATGGTGAAACTGTCAATCAGGCCCCAGTTTTGACAATCAGACACGCTCAGGCTACATCAGTTTACATCCCAAGTTAAATGGTTTGTAGTAGTGGGAGAAAGGCAGTAATACAAGTTTACTTAAAAACCCTACTGGAGCCCCTTTGGCTGCAACCTGGCAGTGCAATAGCCTGCAGTATGGCAGATGAGTGACAGTGCTGAGCTTATCCCTAACATCAGTTTGTATTTTTAATTTTTTTTAAACAACACTTTTTAATCAATGCATGAAACTTTGCTGACTGGTTTCAGGAAGCAAAGTACAGCTTGCCTTGGCCAGGTAAGTTGCTATGATAAGGGTATGTTGAGGGCACAAAACAGAGAAAATATCCCCATTCTAAAAGCCTTTCACTTGGGGCATTTGCTTTATTTCCATATTTAGCCAGTGACAAAGATACTTGTATTGCTGTTCTATACATCTGTCGTGTCTCTAAAAGCCCTTTCATTTATTCTTGCAGCAGGGTCCAAAGACTCACTCTTGCCTCCATGTAAAACAAGCACTACAGAAAGAATTGTTCAGAATACAAATGTCCAAATAAAAAATTGTAAAAATAGAAAACTGCATGTCCTACCTTGCCAAGGGTATGATGCACCAGATACAAAGTTTTTTGCTTTTCCTCAGGAAAATTACATCATACTTAGTGTTAGCTGAAAACCAGTTCTCACAACACCTGTTTTTTCAAGCTTGATTCTATAAAGCAAGTAATTTGAACAGCAAGTCTGAAATATTTCTTTCCAGTTATTTTTATGCTATACGGTTTGCATGATGAACATTTCAAAGCTCTGAATCTAACCTGACTGGCTGCTCATTGCTACTTTCTTTCCATTCCTGCATTGTGCTTGGACCACAAACACCAGACCCACACAATCTAGGAGAAAGATGGCCAGCTTCCCATTTGCTCCATTTCAGAAATGTAAGTTTTGCACAGTTCCTCATAGTGGTATGAGCTAAAACACACGTATTAGGCCTTACATAACCTTCCTCTCCAAGACAGCTAAGTTATTTCAACGTACATTACTACAGGAAAAGGACTGGGAGCTCAGTGCAGCCTGAACATTCAAGTAATTTAGTCACTGAACTGCCAAGGGCAATGGGGGTGGGAAGCTCGTTGAGATGTGCTTGATTCAGAAATCCCCTCCCAAGTAAGTGCAAAAAACTTTAAGTACCAGAAAAGGCTACATGTTTATATTTCTTAAATGACAGCAACAGCAACCAAAACTAGAAAGTAAATGCATGGGAACTAAAGTCTGGGGTAGCTTGTAGTTAGATCACATTGCCTTGCCAAAAAATAAATGTTGGTCCTAGCTCCTTTCAAGAAAAGAAGTCATACTATCAATATCAAATTTTCTAGGAAAATACAATACAGTTTAAGGTTAACAAGGGGGCTTTGCTTGTGGTATGGTAGTGTAAGAATGTGAAGTACCATCTTTACCAGATAGCCTGACTGGAAAGGCACTCTGCCAACTGGTGCAGCTTCGAGGTTGAACGTGCAGGAAATTCCACGCTGCACTTCAGCAGACGTATCTGAATCTTCCTGTCCAATTATAACCAGTATAGCTTTAACTAACACTTAAATACATCGCATACCTGGCTATTAGAGGATGTCTATATGGCAGGCTCCTGTCTTCCACACCTCCAGCAGGAAGTGTTTTATTTGCCAGCTCTTCAGATAACCCACAGGTTTGCTCAGACATGAATAGATTTCTCTAGTCAGGATAACCATGTGGTGGACACAGTGCAGCTAAGAGGGAAGAATGTGACCAATACCTGTGCAATAGGCTCCACAGCTGCAAAATCCCACTTGGTAGCATCACTGTACATTTTCCCACACATTTATAATTAACATGTTCACAGGTAGGGCAAATAGTCCAAACGAACCTTTACAACACAACCCTGAGACATCTGCAAAAAGCTGAACACCCTGTTTCACCAGCTGCAAATTAATGTATTTCAAAGCTGTTTTTTCATACCACAAAGTACATAAAACCCTTTAAACATATCTTTTACTATATTCTGGACCTTTACTTTTTCATTCATATATATGAACACTTATATAGGGGGGAAGCTGACTTTTTTACTGGCCATTAGACATCCTTATGTAGATAAATTTACTGGAAAAATTGATAATTGATAATCTTTAGTATACTGAGTGGCAAATCAATGAACAAAACCAGAGTGCTGTTCTTTAAAACAGAAGAGTGACCTGCTGTCACCATTTTCCCCAAACGATATTAGATCTGTACACAGTCTTCCATGACAGTGATTTGTGTTGTGGGGAGGAAACGCACATGCATCCTTTTATGGAAAAATACTTTCTTTTAAAAAATGAGGCAGATGTGCAACACAGTTGTGGAAAATTTATAGTTTAAGCTATTTAAAGCTGCTATGCAGCTTCCTGTACCACATAAGTCCAGTAGTTCTAAGAAAATACAGATATGGTAGAAAAAGTAAGAAAATTTTCACCACAAAACCAAATAGTTACCACCAACAGAGAAAGTTATACACAAAATATATCTCTCAATACAGTGTTTACACTTCATTTTAGTCTACAGATTCAGTGCCAGGAACAGGACTTGTTGAGACAGTCTTTTCTGAGCTATTTCCCGCACGTGATTCCACATCGGGTTGGATTCCTGGTTCCGTGTCAATGGGAGTTCCCAGCTCCTCGTGGGAATTGAGTGTGCAGGACTGCAACACCTGCACAGCCAGATCCACATCTGCTTCTCTAAGAGAAACCTGCTCCTTGAGCACTTCCACCTTCTCATTCAGCTCGTTCCTTTCTGTCTGAAGGGCCCTGCATAGCTTCTCCAAACGCTCCAGTTTTATTTGAAAGCCTTTGTATTCTTTATCTCTTACTGTTTTCTGTAGGACAAAGGAAATAAAAACTCTGTGATACAACCATTTTACTCCCTTAAATTAATGAAAAGCATCACCACTATTTAATCCTGAATATTAAGTCTTAATTAATCCAGCAGGCCAAATTCCAGCTGAACTAGAGCAAATTTCTTCACAATACTTCACCTAGCCATGAGCTGGAGTGGCAATGGATGCATTTCAAAACAAGCAATGAGAAGTACATAACCACTTAAGACTAACTCTAAGTAAGGACTGGGCATCAACCAGGACCCTAATACAAAATCCCACAACACTGTCAATTACAACCCAAATAATGGCAGCTATAGGGAGGAGAAGGGCATAGAAGTAAGAAATCCACAACCCATCAGCAGAATCCAGGCCAGAGTGTATCATACTCATGGCTCTCCTAACTAGCTCCTTGTAAGAACAGTGGGAACGCTGAAGAGCACTATAGCAGATCCTACTCAACCAAGCGCAGTTTGCCAAGGCCAGACCTCACCTACCTGAACCAGGCCCTGGACAGTGCAGGCACAGCTGCACTGCGCAGCTCCTGCCACACTACAAGTAAGGAATGGCATTTTGTGACCTCAAAAGCAGCAGCAATGCAAAAAAGCAATCGATCTCCCACACAGGGGTTACTTCCTTCAGGTCAGTCTTGTGCATTTCAAACAGATTTCTATCACAGCACTCCTTGAACTTTGCTCAGCATATTGAGATACAGTCAATTCCTTCAGCTTGTATGATTTCATACACATTATCCCACCAATTAAACAGTAAGCAAAGACAAGGCTCAATTTTTTTTGTGCCATCAGCTTAGATTTACATAGCAGCCTTCCATTTTCCATGCCTGAGGAGGACAATAACTTACATAACAGGAAACATAATGCAGACAATCCAAGACTAGGCTACAGTGCATTACTTCCAGTTCTCTAAAACTGAAAAATTGTATGAAGTTATCTAGGACTAAGGCTCTAGCTGAACTACACTGCTGCTTAAAAGATGATTACCTCTTCAGCCATTTGCAGAAGAGCCTTGTTGTTGTTTTCCCATTTTGTACGCCACACAATGGTTTCCTTTTCCAGTTTCTTAATCTTCTTTGTCATCTACAAAAGATAAATAAAAGATTTAATTTTGTGGCTTGTGTTGCAACATAGGTGGTTTTATATGACTAATTAGACTTCTTAGCATTACTTTCCATATCCAGTTTGAACAAGTTATTTTGGAAAAGTGCTTCTGCACAGAATCAACCCCACAAATACAGATTCTGCATTCAAAGAAAACAATATTGAGCCTAAAATGAAACAGGCTATCAACTTTCAAGTACAAGTAATAAAAACGTCCAGGAAAAGAAGTTTTAAAACACAAGCACAGCCAAAGAGAATGAGAACTAATATTTGGTAAAATACTGAAATTACAATTTAGATACTACTAAAGTATGTCAAAATACAGAAAAAAAATTACATTTCCATAATTCTTATACCCTATCTTATGATCCACATTAAATTGCCAAAATACTCCTTATATTTTCAGAAGGCAAATGATTATAAAATCTAAAATGCAACCCACTAACAGCATGCATTTCTATATTACTTTTTATGAAACTAGGTAATACTATAAATACCTTCTCCATTTCTTGCCTGAAAGTTGTAAAGAGCTCATTACTTTTTGCCATGGTGGTCTGGAATTCTTCAAACTTATCCATGTAAAGAGAAAGCTATTGGAAAAGAGGCAAGGACATTAATCTGAACAGTATATACAAGTACAAAAATATGTAGGTACATAGCAAAATGAAACTAGAAAGAGTAAAACATTAAATTCCTTATTTTTTTAAACTATACTACAATTTCCATTTGAGGAACACACAGACCTTTTCTGAAAACATGCTATACAAATTATATGTGAAGTAGAGTTCTGTGTTTATAAAATAGCAATATACTCTGAGGTAAAAAGAATATTATGTTTAATAAAATGCTGGAAGACACCAGTTCATCAGTACCTCATTTTTACTTCCTCACTGAAAAAAAAATTCTGCAGGCATACACATATACAGGAAATTCAGCACCTGGTTGGTGAAATTAAAACTTAGAAATTACCCACCTTTCCACCTTAACCAGCCAAAGCTAATAACCAAGGCTGGGACAAAATAAACAGGAATGATTTCAGAAATCAAAACACACATTCACAACCAATGTAATCTGCCCAGTGAACAAAAATCATGGAAAGTGAATATTGAAAAGAAATTCATGTAACAGTGAAAAGCATTACACTTTAAAAAGTCAAGAGCATTAATATTCAGTAACAGAAAATTTCTGCACCACAAGGTAAATCACCAAGAAAGAGCTGCAAAATATGTTTAACATAGTTTTAAAAAAAGAATCCTAATCAGTGTGTGATCTGATGTTCTAACACATGACCATTTCACAGTAACTTCTTACTCCCAGTGAAGAGTAGTAGGTTCTCTCAATTCTTACACTGGGGGCTGCAGGACAATACAGTTCAGAGCATAGAAATATTGTGGTTTGCTCTATTAGTAAAGGGAATTTCATAACAGGAATTAGCCTAGCTTGTCAGTAGTACATCATGACACTTTGCCATTATTGTCACTGAACCTTCTAGTTCATCTTATTCTACAAAAAAATCTGTTGGCCTCAAGAAACCACTAACTATAGCCATTGTAACTATTAAAAACAACAAGAGAGACAGATTTTAAATAAAGAGTAACCCTTGGAAAAAAATCACAGAAGACTAAGCATGGTTAAAAACCTGTCTGGAAGTATCTGGATATTCCTGTGTTCAAGTCCAATGGAGATGTGTGTGATTGCATCTAACACACATACATACATATACTTCAAACCTAACTCCTGGAAAGCCTAGAAAAGAACTGGCTACAGTGTGTGTGAAAAAGGGCATGGAATACCTTACAAAGACACGTCATGGTTTAAGCCCAGCTGGCAACTAAGCACCACACAGCTGCTCAGTCATCCCCACACCCCACCCCAGTGGGATGGGGAGGAGAACCAAAACTGTAGGTTGAGGTAAGAACAGTTTAGTAATTGAAACAAATTAAACACTGTAATAATAGGTGATGATGACAATAATAGAAAAGGAAAAACAAGTGATGCACAACACAGTTGCTCACTACCTACTGCCCAATGCCAGATCCCATTCCCAGGCCCACATCAGCCCCCTTTCCATGTTTACTCCTCCAGTTTATATACTGGGCATGATGTTCTCTGGTCTGGAACTTGCCTTTGGCCTTTTGGCCAGGGTCACCTGTCCCAGCTGTGCTCCTAGTTCTTGGGATTTTTTGTGTACCTCCTCATTAGCAGAGCATGAGATATAAAACAGCCCTTGGCTTAAAGTAATCACAATTTAGCAACAGCCAAAACATCTGTGTGCTATCAATGTTATTCTTATAACGAATCTGAAACACAGAATAGAGACATTTACTCTATTCTAGCTGAAACCAAAACAGAAACTTCATAGAAAACTTCAAATGAAGCAGTAACAGACACACAGTGAAGAGAACAGCTACTGCTTCCCATTGCTCTGGTACAGGCTGAAACTACCATTTCCCTGTGCCTCGTGCTGAGCTCATTTGCAGTCAGTGACTGAAGGTGATCCAGAACCAAAACACAAAAACTGGAGTCCATCTCTCCTCTCTGAGGGGATTCTGCTGTAGCATTTACACGACAACAAGAAAATACATTGAAGACAGCAGGGTCTGTGGACAGAGACAGGTTACTAAATCTGAATAACTACAGGGATAAAAGAGACCTTGTTTGCTCCCAATCCTCCACAACAGGTGGTGATGGAAACAGTAAGAAACAGATTCTAAAACCTGCCTGAGTAAAAATCCCCACACAATTCTTTACAGTCACAAGAGAACAATGTTTTCAGAGAAGCCATGCTTTCCTAAGTTTTTCTTCTTAAGCTTTCCTATACTCTAGTCTTTGTAGTATTAACGCTATTAATTTAGAAGAGCACTAACTCCAGAAATTCAATGTTGAGCACCTTCCAGGAACAGTACTCTCCAGATGTATTAAACAGCAAGCACAAAACATGAATTCTTTACAATTTATGTTTCATGCTTCACTACGGAAGAGTTACCTACTGGAAATTAATTTTAAAAAAATACGAAGTACTCTTCACAAGCATCTGATGAATATTAAGTTTTTTCAGATGTTGCCTTATGTTCAAGAGCCACAAATCTCTTGGCATTTTCTTTTTGGAGCTGTTACTAAAGATCTCTCCATTAAAAAAAGATACCTGCTGCTTCAGCTGAGCTTCCTGTTGCTTCATCTGTTCACATTTGTGTCTGGATTCTGTAGCTTCTTTTAGCAGCTAAAAAACAATGCAAAAAGCCATATAATGAAAAAAAAGTACTCCAAAAAATGGCTTAACTCAATCTATGATTAGAAATGAACAAACATTAACATCACCTACGGGCTATTCAACCATTTTTTCTCACACAGACTTTTTTTATTACTATACTATATTTTCATATATACAATTTAAAGCATGTGATGGCATGCAGAGTTTCACTGAGACATTTCTCTAACTGGAAACCTGAGTCAATGTTTCTACTTCTCTAGCATGTTTGAACTGCTAAATTATGAATAGTTAATTAGCAAACTGTATGTAATTTATAACTGGTTTGTAGCCTAATTTATTTTCCACTTTCATTTCTCCAGTCACCATATTTTCTTTGCAGACTAGTTCAAACCAATTTTACTTCAACTTGACATCATTTTGTAGGTTCATGTTTGAAGATATTTTCGTCTGCTTACAACTCAGAAATTATGTTCAAAAAACCACAAAAGAATCCAACACTAGATGATCATTTTAAGATTATACAGAAAAACCAAGGTCTTTTGTCTAGAAGTTACAGATTCATTGGAAGAAAACTTCTCAGAAGACTGCAAGTACATTGCTGATTATCAACATACAAATAAAACATCACACACAATTTGGGGGGCAAATAGTGCAGAAAAACATATGCTTTATTCTGTATTTGTTATTTCTTATAGCATAAAAACAGAGCTTAGAATTCTTGACCATAGAAAGTATCTTTGGTGTTTCACAGCATGCTCCTCAGTCTAAGAGAAATTTAAATGATATTCAGCGTATTTGCTGAGAAGATGCAAACAAGTAACATTACTTGCCTGTTAGCATGGACACGAATATTTTAGGCATCATATACAAAACTTAAATCTCAATCTAGTTGAAATCTACCCTAACTTTCAAACTATGGTCCTCTCCATTTGCTGTATTTGCTTTAAATCAGGCGAAGTCTGGTTTGGTGGGTTTTGTTTCTCTTAACAAATACAGAGTTCACTTACAAACTCCCGTTCTCGCTGATGTTTTTCCTCTGCTTCTTTAATAAGTTGGGTAGTTTGCTGAAGTTTGGCATCCACAAGTTGCTGCTGCAGTTCCTTATGTTTGAACACTTGATCAATATGCTACAGGAAAAAAGAAAATCATACTAGTCAAATATAGACAGTCTGCTGGTCAATGAAGGCAGGAGTAGTGTCTGGGGAGATGCACATTGTTTAAAACTTTAATGCAAAAGAGAAAGTGGTAAAGACTGTTTTATACGCCCTTTTTCCCCCTTTAAGTCCATATGCTGTAATTACCATTTTTTGTCTTCCATGGAAGCCAGCTGCCTGTATCATTAAATTGGTACAATACTGTCAGTCACTTCACACCACACATTTCAAAACTCCTGTAATAAGCAGTCTACATCCTTGCTTCTAAAGTTGGTTTATCTACCTCTAATCCTTATTGTGTTACTTCTAAAAGCTCTAGTCTTCATAATTTAAAAAAGCTCAAAATGAGCAAAGTTTGCAACTACAGTTTATTTAGCTCATGAAATCCCACAAATCATTGCATTTTGCAGTCTTACTTCCATCCATAAAGTAGCACAAGGCAACTTCCTATCTTTTCTCCATATAGTCTCAAGGGAGATACAAATATTCCATGATTGCAAAAGGTAGGGGATTACCTTACAGAGAGCTTTCTAACTAACTGATCCAGATTAAAAACAAAACAAAAAAACAACCTTCCAGAAACAGTTGAGAAATTATACTCCAAACCTCCTGTGCCAACTAAGAACCAGCCAACTAATCTCAGCTGTAGAACTCCATGCAGCTCAGCTCTTTCTTGGACAAGAAGGATTGGCTGTTTTCCATCACTGTAGCTTAGAGCAGCTACCTCACATTCTGGTGCCAATTAAAGACAGCTCAGTAGCCCTTAAGTAGAGACATTTCCCTGACACAGTGTCGAATATGTTCTTAAAACATGCTAGCTTACTTTGATTCTGTGCCAACAAGGGCAGCAATGTACACAAAGAAGTTTCCTCAAAAGACCCCAACCTTAATGAAACAGAAGTAAGACAGAATAACTCTTATATCCTCTCCCATTATAATGTGAAATTATAATTCTGAAGAACTTCAACTATTAATACATATTTATGTTGGAAGTAACCTTTGGAGGCCATTTAATCCACTCAAACTAGGGTCAACTTCAAAGCCTGATCAGGGTAGTCACACCTTGCCCAGCTGAGCTTTGAATATATCTAAAGGCAGAGGTCTGACAATCTATGGACAACTTATTTCTGTTTGATTACTTTCATTGTGAAAGACTTTCTCCAGTGCATCTTGAACTTAGATATTCAAAACCAATCAGGAAGGGCAAATAGTGAGCCAAACAGCTACTAAATTTCTCTCAGTAATGAAGTAAAAAAAAATAAAATGGCTGTAAAACATAAGAGGTTTTCCTCCCTTTTCAATAATTATCTGATCCTTAGAGTCAAGGAACTAATACATTCCCACTATCATGAGTATTGTAAGCACCTCTTCTCGCAGTGCATACTGTTCAATGAGTTTCTTCAGTTTTTCCCCCAGTTCAATATTTTCCTGACGGAGCTTGGCATTATGTATATCATGCTGTTCCAGTTGAGCCTGAATTTCATTCAGTGTGATCTGGAAGTGTGCAGTTGCTTCTTTCCGTCTTTCTTCCTCTTCACGTGCTTGTTGCATGTTTTCTTCCTTTTAAGAATAAATATTCATAAAATATTTAAAGATAAAATATTAAAAGCGTTCAGGTCAAACCATGCACTTGTTGAGTCAGAAACAACAGCGGTAATTCATTTCTGTACAGTTTCAATTTCTAGAGTGCTAGAACTAACATAAGCCACAATCATAATATGCCATGCTGGCTACCCATGTAAAGTGTGTGGAAAAAAGAATCTAGAAATTGCAAAACTTTTAGAAATTTTTTGTCTTTACCAGTACAAACATTACTCAAAGGCTGGTATTAAGATGCTACATAACTACCTTTGTGAGTGTCAGCATTATCCAGATGTAAAAACCAGCATTGATACTATAATGCAATTTTCTACAGCAATCACAGATTCTTATCTTGGCTCTCTTCCATTTCACTCCCATCCATTATATTCTGACAGAATGAAGCTTTTTGGTTATCCTGTCATTCCATGTTGCTATTATTTCACTTGTGCTATTTTTTCCAGCAGTTACCAGCACAGGTCCCAGAAACAAATATGACAAGACAAAATACTGCAAGTAATATGAATTGGTTTGAGGGAGGAAAGGGGGATCAGCAAGTTAACTATCCCAGTATTCCTTACCTTAAAATCAGCTACACTTACACTACATGCCACTCATCTACACATACAGGTAGTGGGCAAAGTGACAAGGAAAAAAGCAGCAGTCCTGATTTTAAGCAGTGATCTGTTAACACTTCCATCACCAGCAGCATTGCAATTATTGAAATAAACTAACCTTCAAAGTTTTGTTATGACGCTGAAGCTCCCGACAGAGAGATTCCAGTTTGCTACGTGCCAAAATGGCCTTGCTATGCTCACTCTGCAAGTGGACTTTCTCCTTCACAACTTGTGCTTGCTTCTTCTGCAGGATCTTCATTTGCTTTTGAACATTTCGGCTCTCCTCCAACTGTAGTTAGAGAGTAAACTTGTTAAATAAACATAGGTGAAACCATCTTTATGCATCTAGATGAGCACACTGAAGAAACTTTCAAACATTTTGGATGAAAACAAGGAAGTAAAATTTCATTAAAACCTCAAGTTGATCTTAAAGAAAAACTGCCATCATCCATCCAGACAACTCTAAATGTATAAAGACAAAAAATTAAAATATACAAATTCCAACTTAACATTTGCCTTCAAGGAACAGGCAGCATGTACCAGTTGTTGACTATGAGCTATCATCTCATAGTCTGCTTTCATCTACAGAGCTAAGAGTAGCCCTCTGAAAGGAAGATGTGGCAGATTCAATTAAAAGCCAACTGAAACTGACTTTTCAACAAGTCACAACTTTTCCCACTCTTATCTTGAAAGTACAGGCAACTGTTTATCCAATAGGTCTTGTTTTTCCTATCCAAAAGAATAACCACAGAACTGTACAGAGCTCCTTGCCAGCAGAACTCCTACCAAGGGAGGCAGTAATTGATAAAAGTTTGTAAAACGCTGCGATATTCCAGAAAAGAACACACAAAACTAGCAGCCCTGACAAATCAAGTCAGTTACTATTACAACTACATAGTCCAGACTGTAAGAGATCTGCAGGTTTAATCATTTGAAGCAAATTTTTTGCTCTATTCCTTTTAGGCTGTTTACATGGTAGATGACACAGTTAAACTCTGTATACATATTTAAAAATCTATTCTATGAATATCCAGTGAAGAGAAGTTTCTTGCATTAATATCTCACAAAGTATGTTCCATTATACATGATTTTTGGGCTCCCTGAGAAACCATATTATTTAGAGGCTGTCTCTGCAAAGAAGGCAACAATGTTAAGTATTACACTGGTCCTTATTAGATAGCGCCTCAGCCTTGGGACACCACAGGAAAAGAGGGCTGGCAATGAAGAACATCACTGTGACAGAAGAATAATACAATGCTGGTTTTCTGAAAGAGCTCAAAATAATGCTGAAGAACAAAAGAACGAATAAAGTTAAAGACCTCCACAACAACAGTAAAATAAATGTATATTTAATGTAGTTTTGGGAAAAAAAATATTAAGGGAGTATTTTCACATCCAAATATAAAAAGCCCTTTTCTTGCATGGCCAGAAAACACCACTTCAAGTGGCTGTGCTGTCTGCACACCTCTGAAACTTCAGGCCTGTAAAAGTGTGCCAGTGTGAGATGCATCAACAAGGATGTAAACCTTCCTGCATCACAGGCTGATCTCCTGATAGATTCCAAATTACGGGAGAAAAAAAAATTGTGGAAGATCTTTTGCCAGGAGAGAGGCATTCCTACCTTCATTGTACAGTCCTTCTCATGAGACACCACTGAAAAACCTGACAGTGAGCTTTAAAGATGATGAATCTTTAAAAAAAGAAAAAAAGCATTGTAGGTGCACTGTCATAAACAGTTCAAACCTCTGCTGGCATTAAAGCTGACACCTATGCCAGTGGTTTTCCACCACTATCTTGAAGAAAAGAATGCATCTTGAAAGCAACACAATCAGATCCAACCTAAACATTCTAACTGGAACAGGGGCATCCTCAAACTCATTTAACTGCAACAGAGCTATTTTTACACCCAGACAAGCTCCCACTCAGCTCCTCAGCCATTCTGAGCATCATGAGGAAGGCAAGTGGTTTTCTAGGATGGCGACTGAATGCTTACTCTGCCTACAGTCTATTGATCCTCTCCCAGGAGGGCAAAAACCTTACCAAGGACACATCCCTTCTGACTACCAAGCTTCTTGAAGGAGATTACAATTTATTTGGTCCAGCTGCTTCCTAACTGTTTTGAGATCTTTCCATCAATAATAAAACTCAAAGTGAAATAGACTCTCTTCTTTCTGCAGAATTGAGGGACTTATACTGGCCTAGCTCCTGATGCAGGCCCTCATCACCACTGTGAGGTGACATGGGAGCTGTCTGCTTAAACAGAAAAGGCATCACATGCACGAGCAATTGTTTGTAAGGAACAACTAACTTACTGCATTTTTCTCTCACAATATTGAAGCTCATTTTTACGTGGGTTCCCCATCCCTGAGTTACAATTCAGAACTATTATTGTTTCTCATTTAAATGAAAGTGACTTCTTAGAGATGCTGCTGGTTTTAAAGGAAATGCACTCACATGAACCAAGAGCACATGAGAGCAAGAAAAACAAAGCAAAAATGTAACAGACCTCCATGGAGGACTCAGGATTTCCGTAACAGAACTAATCTAAGTCTGTTCTTAAGTAATCAATATTGCCTCTGTGAATAAAGACCACCTGCCAGATCATCCTCTAAGTTTCTGAGACAGTATGAATCTCAAAGGAAAAAAAAATATTTCAGAAGAGTTATGCCATGTTGTGCAGCCATTATGTCATTTTCAGAAATATTTGCATATGATACACTTGACAGCTATGGAGAGAAAACTTATGCTTTTGTAATCTCTTCAGTTTGCATTCATTTTATAACTATAAATATGGTGGGAAAATATATACACACAAGATTGCCAGTCTTTCCATTCCTGTCTGTCCCTGTCTAAAGAAAAATGATTCAAGCGTTGTTAGCTCCAAGTACATTCTGAAATGTAAACTTAGGAACCCTCTCCTCTAATCCCCCAGTTTTGTGATCAATTATTTTAGAGAATAAATTACCATTTAGCCTACTTGAGGTGGCAGTGCACTTTACGAACTGCTTCGTTTTTGGTTTGTTACTGAAGAAATGCAACCCTTTCTTTTCATTCCTTTAC
This sequence comes from Illadopsis cleaveri, assembly GCA_013399915.1. NCBI lineage: Eukaryota > Metazoa > Chordata > Aves > Passeriformes > Timaliidae > Illadopsis > Illadopsis cleaveri. Next base: position 108,703 of record VXBB01024410.1, read on the forward strand.
ATGATCAGAAAGCACAAAGCAAAATTAAACCTAGATCTTTCCAACGTCCCACATTTCCCAAAAGTTACTAAAGAGTTAAATATAATTGGACATTCACCCCCCCAAACCTCTGCATGACAGTATGTTCTCTTTATCCTGCAATGATAAAACACTAGCATAAACATATTATCAAGAACTAGGAAAATTATTACTCCCAAAAGAACTCTTAAACTTTTCTGTTAATCCTAGTATTATGCTTCAACACCAAGTTATCAAAACCTGCTTTTTCTTTGGATTTGGGCAGTCATGTACAAATGAAATGACTACAAGAAAGTTTGCCTGAAGCAATACTCAGTCAGCCTGAATGTCTTTTTTACCAACACTGTAAAATAGTCAAAATCATTAACTGTCCTTCATTAGTTGTTATAGTTAATATTAACACATTAATAACTTCTGCTATCTTTACAAATTACTTACCAGATCAGCATACTTCTTGCACAAAGCTGCCAGCTTTTCTTCTGGAGTAGAAAGTGTGTTCAAGGCTTGCATTAACAATAAAACTTCTTTTCCTATGAAACGGATGATAGACAATGATACTGAGGAAGAAAAACCATATACCAGAAAAGCAGCCTGTCTTTAGAAGTAAAATATAGATCCATGAGAAATTAGACTGATTTAAGTTGTTCCCTGGTTTGACAGCTGCATAAATCTCAACAGATGACAAATGGGAAGTCATCACAAGATGTCATCAGCACGAATAAATTTGTCTAGCCCTATGTGCCATTTGACAACTAGGATAGCAAAAATTACTTTAATATAAAAACACAAAAATATTTTTGTTTTACAATTGCACAGATAAAAAGAAAAATCTGAAAAAATGACATCTAGAAGGTTAAATATTGGCAGATATGTTCTTAATAAGCATTCTGAATTTAATTATCAGCTGTGCTTTGGCAGCATTGAACACCGCGATCCCAGATTTAAACCAGAAAGTTAAAAAAGTTGATTAGCAATTACCACGTTATTATTATTAAAGTTTGTGTAAAAATAGCATTGCCAGCTGAAAGAGTCTTACATATGCATTAAGAACTGTCTTTCCCAAGTAGAAGTGCACACAGTTTCTCAAAATATCCTGTTACGGGTGACAAGCTTTTGGCTACAGAGTAAATTTGAGACAAATAGCAAATCCATAGCTATTTTACAAAAATATTAAAGCCATTTAAAAATCAAAACTCCAAAAAGAACACACCCAAAGTTTTCTCTTTGTGTTTTTCACTCTCTGGATCTTGTTGGCCATCAGGCGGATCAGTACGGGCTTCTTCTCTCCCAGGAGTCTCCTCACGGGACTCTTGGGAACAGCACGTGGAGCCCGGGTGCTTTCTGTTCTTTGTGATATACTCGGCTTCTTCCAACGTGCCCGTGCTGTCCAGGCTGTAACAGTTGGACTGTAATGCTGTATCGGACAACTCAGTGCACTTGCTCTTCACCAGCTGATCCTGGTGATTCACTCCCATCTCCCGAGATCTAGCTGCTTCTTCCATGGCACCACCAATCACCTGCAGAATGGAAAGCAGGAAGTGCATGTAAACAGTCAAGCAAATGTGCTTAAAATGACAATTTCCACCCTTCTTTTGTACGGACAAATAAGGGTCAAATGCAAAACAGAAACCCTGATAAGAAGTCTAATGAAATCTACGTAAATACATTGTTTTGATGGCACAGAGCAAGAGCTTTAACTAATTCAACAGCCAAATACAACTGTCAGCTCTTAACTGGAGAAGACTGGTTGTTATAACAAGAATGATAAACAGGACCAGGAGCACTTTGGAAATGGTAAAATTCAAATCAATGAAATTATCCAAAGAAGTGAATATTAACTGGCTTCAGGCTTGGACTCCTACTGCCTATGATTTTTAAGAATACATTCCTTCTGCTCAATTTAACAGAACTTTCTCTAAAGGTTTCCTAAAATGCTAAACGTTTAAACACTTCACCAAAAAGTTAAATGTCATCAGTTGTTTTTTAACACTGCTGTGACATGGTTGCACTTCAGAGCAGAATACCTGATGTTCTCTACATAACACTCTATAGTTTATTAAGCACCTGCAGACTTCTCTCTCAATCACCTGAGCAACATTCTCAATTTCTAGAAACCTTTCAGGCTGGTGAGACTTGCAAGGGTGTTTGGTTGGGTGTTTCTGTTTTGTTTGTTTGGTTATACTGCAGAGGCTGGGACTCAGGACAATACTTGAAGGTGGTTGGGTGTTTTTCTGCTGTCCATTTGCAATCCCACTATACAATGTGCAGGGATAGTAAGAAGCACGATAAGCAGAGCTGAACTCACTGCCAAAGTAAAATTCTTGTTGATTTATTTTCAGTGAACTGAAGGTAAATTTCCCTAAAATCATACGGAATTGTAAAAACAGAGCTTATTTATGCAGTTATGCTGTTTAAGCATAAATTAATTTCAGATTACCTTACATTCTCTTACTAAAAAATGTGCTAATTCTTAAAGCCAGGAGTTTGCACTGGGTTTTATATTCTGCACAGGACTGTTTTCCTCTTCAAAAGGAATTAGCCAACATCAAAGGAATGCAGCCAACACTAATAATATACTGTGAAATGTATTTCAACTCCAAATTTGTTCAGCATGCTTGAAAAGGTTATTTAAAAATCATTAAACAAATACATTTTTTTCTGCAATATCCATGCATAACAGCTTTGTTGTTCTCTATTCTTAAAGCAAGTCCCTTTCTTCAGACCTTATCTCAAGGTAGATTCATTCTCGAGGAGACAGAATTCTCACAGTGTCTTTGTCAAAGGACAATAAGCTTTTTAACTGCGAATAATCTCTATAGACATTAAAAAGCAACTTTTGATTTGCCAAGGAAGATTCACATTGCACAGCTCTTTACAAGTGTGGAAATGATGCACATGCTTTATGGACAACTATAAATGCACTGCAGATTTATCCTCCAACCATGTCAGATAACATACTGATAAATGCCTACAAAGGTCATGCAGTAATTGAACTGCTGGAACAAATAACCAATTACAAGGTTTTACATCTCTAAAAAGTCATCTGTAAAATGCGCATTTTTTTCCCCTTGGCTTGTCTTAAACTGTGGGTCTTCCAGGAAAGGCTCACCCCTCTAGGGTCAGCCAAATAAACACAAAAGAACAAGAAGTGTGAAAACAACACAGCTCATTTCACCTCTCTGTATGTACCAATGGCTGAACCCATGGCACAGATGTTGTCTAAAACCCAGGATTCATACAGAAGCTGAAGACACTGTGTCACATTAAGCTGACAAGACAAGAAAGGTCAGATTATTCTAACACAACATAATACCAAGAGTACCTGCAGTACCAACAGGACAGCTGAAACTTGCAGGTTTTTTATTTGCATAGAACATGAACTTCTGATTCAGATACTTGTACCCAAGTAGTCTTGCAAAACATAGAGAAAGTCTGCTTTAAACTCAAAGTTTTGGGTGTGGCTCCCAAAAGCATTAAGCATTTCCAGACTTTCTGATATCCATGCACTTACAAGGTGTTTTTTGAAAGCAGAGCACAAAACTACCAGCAGCTCCAACAGGAGCTGAGAAGGGCTGACTGGCTGCAGTCACATATTGAACAGCAGCAGTGCCCAAGCTTCTCTGGGCTAGCAGTAACATTTATGCAACTTGTTCTAACACAGTTTACAGCCAGATCAGTTCCTCAACCCAGTTCACTGCACAGCAATGGGCAATCCTGCCAACAGAAGTGGAAGCAGGATGATTGGAAAGAAGCCAAAGCATGAGAGCCTCTAAAAAATAAAAGTCAATCTACTCACAGTCAGACCGCAAGGAACTAAACACACAATACCTTATTTTACCACAGGTACGCACTTAACACTGGCTACTGAAGCACTGGAACGTCAACAAGACCATATTTGTGAGCAGCCTGTGTGAGTTTGTGTCTGCTTCAAACCTAGTCAACTGAAAAATTTTCTCTGGTTTTTATCTGAGAAAATTCTGTCGTTTCCAGTAAAAAAAAGAGCAACTACTAGCAGGGGCATACATGTGACCAGTAAGTCATGAAATGCCCATCCCTTTTTGAGCAAACCATCATAGTAATCTAAACGTCAATTCAGAGCTGGCAATTCACATGCATATTCTAACGCATCTGGAAGTTTCACAAAGTGAACACCACCTCATTAATTCAGCAGAGCTTTTTGTTGAAGTCAAATTAGGTGTCAATTCAATTTTTTACTGACAATAATAATTTCTAAACTCTGAGTATTCTCTATTCTTTGTCAAAAAAGCCGCAAGGACTTTTAGAATTTCAGACTCATTCTCCAAAGTCTAACAGAAAAGGCAGAAATAACCTATCAGAAGAATGAATTGAAGAAAAAAGTTTGTGTACAAGTGTCCTGTATATCTCCAACACATTTGAAAATTATAAAGATAGTGAAAATATACAGAACTTGTCAACTTTCTTTTGGTTTTCCAGTGAATATGGAACAAATCCAAGCTTACTGACAAGCAAGTATACTGCAAAACCAAAGCTCACTGTAGCAGTAGACAGGCTTTGTAAAAATATCCATTTTTCTTATCTTAAACAAAATTACAAGTTGCTGACCACAGACTAGAATATTGTGTTCAAAAAAGTGGTTCTATAAGCAGTTAGAAAAATCAGACAGCATACACACACGAAAAAAACCCCCAAACAAAAACTCCTTCTTCGTTAAAACTCTGTCAAGTTGTAGCCTGTAAGTTCTAGCAAATCTGACAGTAGTGGCATGACACATTAAAATCCTAACTTACTTACCTAAATTATAAAGTGTTTTCATTTTAAAAACCAGAAGTCTGATATTACCTGACAGGGGCCACAGATACAAATATCTAGATTATTTCCTGATTGTGACTAACAAAGAATTTTCTACATTAGCTGTAACTTTAGATCTTAAAAACATTAGCCAGAAGTCTTAACAGCCTTCTTATACTCAATGCTATTCTTAAAACACTTTAACTACAGGTAGTTTCAGATTTGGTCTGCATGAAGCTTCAAGCTGGAGTACAGGAACAATTAACAACATGTTGAGAATGTTATGTACTAACCCATATTAATCACTGGACTTGCTCTCTCTCCTTACTGAGGCAATGGTGGGAACAACCCTAACTCTTACCTCTCATCTTTTCAAATATGTGCTCATCAGACTAGTGAACTTCTCAGTTTAACATTCCAGCCAGAACAGAGCACTTCCCACAGCACATTGTGTAATAGTGCTGATTCAGTACTGACTGAATAAAACCAAAACAAAACTACCCCAGCAAAGACCTTCTACTGAAATCGCCGCTACCTTTTCTAGCTGCTACCATGCTCTCTCAGCTTCCAGCCATCTTCAACCACGGGTGGCTCATGATCTGACAACCCAGAGGCAGACTACTATACACCTGGAAAGATTTACAGAGAGGCAAAGAGAGTATGTTGCACAGGTAACATGCAAATTTGTAAGATCACAAATTTATCAAAACTCCAATATATGTGTGACCTATCTAGCTATGAAACCAGCTATTACAAGATGCTGACATTTCTGAATAAGCATGTCATCTTCAAGCTACTTAGGAGTTATAGGACAAACCACTCGAAGATGACTGTAGGAAAATTACTGGCAACACTGCTCCTGCTAACCCTGAAGTTTTCATTCAGTCTTTTGCTCTGTTCCTTCAACTTATACCTCAACCAAAAAAGATGCACATCAAGAAAACTCTTATTTCACACCTAAAAGATCAGCATACAAGACAGATATCCCATATGTGAAAATGGCTATGATCACAAGAGCCAGCTCTCCTTCAAACAGTACAGCTTCAGGAACATGCACTGCACATAAGGACAGAACAGACACTTGTCCTGCGGAACTTGTCCTACCACCACGCCAAAATGTATCATAAACCCACTTATTTTTTTGTTGTTCTACTACCTACACAAGTCTACAGCACACATTGCTACCTAAAATATACTGTGCTTATTATCAGTACCATGTTCACCTGTATTCCATACTCTTGTGCACACACAATCTTCCCCTAAACCACCTGAAAATACTTCTCTGTGCCTTTTAATAAAAAAAAATCCATAATTAGTAGCTGCACCAGAATCCATTTTCTCCTGTATGTTAGCTAATTTTCCTAAAAAACATAAGCACTAGCACTAATCTATGAAAACAACTCCTACATACCCCATAGTAACAGCTGGACTGTGCTGTGAAAAGACTCTTCCACCCTTAGCCTTTGGAATTGCTAATACTTTCAAGAAATATCCTGGAAGCTTTGGAACAAACATTTGTACATAAACCAGATTTTCACAACTGTAAAGATGCCCTAACTATATAAGTAAATACATAATCAATTCCTCAACATCAGACTCCAAAAGAGATAATTTGAATATCAGCTGACTACATTTTCAAACTTACTTCACATGCAACTGGTCATAAAAGCCTTATACTCCTTATCCTGACCCACTGCAGTAAAAAAAATATTGTGGCAAAAAAGGTAAGTCATATTTATCACAAATGTGTATGGTTCACAACAAATAAGAAGCTTCCAGCATCCCAGCAATTTACTTTTTCCTGCTAACACAAAAAAGCTTATTTTGAAAACATGTATGTAATATACTTTTCCTCAAATCCATTTTTTCAACAAACAGTTATGTTAAATAAAGTCATCGTTTTTGGTAATACCTTTGTTTACAACTTCTGCATGAAAACCACCATTTTAGGATGTCACAAAATTTGGGTTTGAATTTTATAGCAGGTGCACCTTCATTCACTGGTCTAGACACAATTATGCAGATGCTTCTGACCACAAGACTAGCTTATTAAGGTTATTTCTCCATGCAATACTTCTCTATACTGTGCTCACTGACCTGAATGATCACGCAGTCTAATTATACCTTTCTCAAACCTAATGGCCTCTGAGGTGGCTTCCCCACTGAACAAGCATCTTAGCTGTGAGATCTGAAAGTCATTTCAAACAAACATTTCACCATGTTCTGTCATTACATTAAAAACTATGTTCTGTGCACTCATTTATCTACTTTCAAAACACCAGACTGAGGAACCTGCAGTATTGCTCATCACTAGTTTCAAAGCACTGCAAGGTTAGAAGTTCCAACACAGCAGGATGACTATTAAGAAACAACTACTTCCTAAATTTGTATTTTACCTTCATAAAAGTCAAGACAAGATTCTTTGTTAGCAGAATTCCACCATTAACTTTCCTGGCCACATAATTCAATACCTGGTCTTCAATATTGGTTCAGAAACATTCTCACATGACCCTTCTTATAGTCCTTACTTTTTCCTGTTACCCTTAACCACTCTGGGTTTTTTTGTTCTTTCAGTGGCCTCGTGACACATACAACATGCCTGCTTTTAAGAAAAGCTTTTAAACTTACCTCAAACAGAAACAGAAACAAAAAACCCCAAAAACATATCTCTTCCCTCATTTAGCTTAAGACACTAAAAGAGTGGTGGTGGATGTCCCACACCCCCACCCCAGGCCACACCACAATCTCAAGGCCTACTCGCTAGGCACTGGCCTTGACAAACAGCACCCAGGAATAAGCTCATCTGGAGCTTATTAGAAACATTGTCTGCTCCCAGGAAATAGAGATGTCTAACAAGCTCATGGCTTTTAACAAACATCCTTGAAAACTTTTTTTTTTAACATGAATAACATCCCAAGTCAACAATATTTTTGTTACAGGACTTTCAAGGGAAGTTACCAACGCACATTGGAGCCAGGATGCAAAATTATTATGACTAAAGCCCTCTCTCCTGCGACCCTATAAACAGCGGCCTTAAGTGAGATCCCTTGAGCTCCCCTGACTGGGGCAGGCTGTGGCCAGCATCTCCCTCTGCGGGGCAGCTCTCAGATCCAGCAAACTCCCAAGTCTGCTATTCCTGGAGGACCACTGCCAAATGCTGGTGATGGAGCCTGGGCTGATACCACTCCTCAAGGCTCAACTCTTTGCCCCTCGAGAAGATGGAGAGGCATCCACCATGAGTACTTCCCGGGATCTGAGGGGAATTTCTCACCTGGTACATACTCTTCAAGTCAGTGTCTGTGCAGTGTAAATACACTATAGCAAATGCACTGTGACTGCTGATCTCTGAGATTCTTCAATGCTTCACATTTTGAGTGAGGCCTGTAAGTGACTTGCTGTTGTACCGATAGTAAAGCCTACAGAATCTTTTGTTAAATTGGTTAACTGGAGGCATCGATTAAGTGCTGTTAAGTTCAAATGCTTTGGTGCCTAAACCATCAGTCAAGCCTTGGGGCTACGGTTGGCAGGGGGGATTCCTTACCCTTTTCCCATCCCAACCTCCACACTGTTAATTTTGGTTTAGTTTTAGACCGACTAATTTTATTGTATTTTTTTTCTCTGCGTGCTTTAACCACACAATAAGTAGCAGAGTGAACCTTGCCAAGCAACTCTATCATGCTTTTGCTTTTATATAAAATCTGCTTTTGCCAGTGATTCTTTAAACAACCTAAAAAATTCATGACAAACACCTCCTGTAATTCTAGCAAAAAATTCACTGCAGGAACCCAAAGCTTACACGGAAGCTTTCAGGGCATTTCCCCACAGGACAAAGTGCTGCACATCTAACAAGACCTTTTTTAATATAAGCATCTGAGACAGGTGCTAATTAAGAAAACATTTAATAAAGCATGAATCACTTCCACCAATGAGGCTGCACTTCCTCTTTACTATAAACTTAATAGTTTTGTAGTCACCCACAGTATGATTCTGGAAAAAGCAGGGTAGACAAGTTCTGAATTCCCAATGCAAACAGGTCACAAGGAACCTAAAAATAATATCAAGGCAGGGGGAGGGAAATCTACAAGAGCATGCTGAACGATTTTTAATTCACAAAAAAAAGTTCAAAGTAGAATTTGCTTAACATTGCCTGCCATATTTCCCCTCTTTAAAATAATTAAATTCCTTTTGACTGTATTTGAAATAATACGGAATGCAGGGTTGGTTTATTTTTTTTAACATCATGATCATCTGCTTTCATAATAGACACTGAAGTTACTTACAAGTTACTTCTTAGTAAAGAACTAAAAAAATCCTACACTGCAGAGGACGGTACTTTTCAGTGAAGAAAACCAGCTCCATAGCTTCCTAGACTTTTTTAACAGCCAAATTAAACCACCACCGACCACCAAGTCACTATTTCTGAGATGTTATCCTTTGTACCATGGAAAAAAGTTACCGTTAAAAAAACCACTTGAATTTATGTAAGGGCACAGGATGAAATACTTCAGAAGCACATGAAATTAGCAAGGCAGTTCTGTCACATTGAACAGCGAGCTGGTAATGTTACATACACCAGCTGAATTACAGCGTATTTTAAGTCTTTGCCGTTGAGTGACCAAGCACAGGTATTTTAAGCTTTTCCTACACGTGTCTGCAGCCAGAAATTATTGTAAAATCACCGGGAACAGCCCTGCTTTCAGTGTGGTTTCGGCAGAAAATGGAAAAAGAAATAAAAA
>VXBB01024410.1:125531-141290 GCA_013399915.1 Illadopsis cleaveri
CATCCTTACGGCAGGACCTTTTATCCACCCAACACATGATGGGCTTGAAAGTCTTGTTACACGTGATACAAGATGAAAGGGGGTGATGATACAGCACGACCAAAACTGTTTGATGTTTAAATTGCTGGCATCAAAGGGCACAAGGCCAGCATTAAAACATTTCTGAAGTAAGTGGGACAAGAAGCTGGGTATATCAACTCATTCTCTGGCCATTATTTCACTGTGAGGTAAATGAGTTTAATTGGGAAAGAGAGGAAATGCAGAAAAGCAGCAGTTTTATCTGGCTCTTAAACCTTCACATATGTATGGAAACCATAGCCACGAGAAGAAATAAATAAAAGCAACGGCAGAATTAAGGTTTTTATGCAGGCATACAAGTAAAAAAAAAAACAACAAAACACAACAAAAAAACTAAGCATGGTTTTCTTTAAAGCATCACATATCAAAGAGGGTATCAAATATTTATTCTTCCAATTTTATATAAAGCCCTTAACTAAAGGCATTTTTCTTGTCTTTCCCTATTTTGCCAGAATCACACTGAGACGAAGTAACCTATCTGCCTATGTAATTTTGGATTAACTATACCTCCCAAATTTATCTGGAGAGGTTTGTCATAGATTCCTGAATTTCTGAATTAGCAAAGGAAAATAACTCCAACCTGTCCATAATGAAAACCAGTCTTTTAGGAAACAAACCAAGTGATTTCATTCTTAATTTCTACAGAGAGCCATCTCATTACAAATGATAGTGTGACAAACAAATGCTAATCATTTTGGTTGCCCCTTATCTCTCAGTGGTATCTAGTTAAAAGTAACAGCTGTAAAGAACATTATAATTTAATATATTTAGACACTTTGATATATGTGGGTTTGCATTTATATGTATGCATGGTCTTGATCTATGTATCTATCTATATATATCTATAGCAAATGCTAGGCTATACTGAGAATAAAACAAAGCCATGCATGTCTTCTGATACTTTTGTAAAAATTGTCATTTCCTCCAATAGTTAACTGTAATATATACAAAGAAAATATAGCAAGAAATTAGCTGACTTGCTATTTTGTTAAAAAAAGTTAGTACGATGATCTAATGCAAACACTTCAAATACTTAAAAGAGAAAAGCATTGCAAATTAGTATTTTGGAAGGAAAAATCTACCAATGGGTAATGTTACTTAAGGCTAGGCTACTGTACTGCTGTTACAGATCTATCAGTCAGCACTTACTGAAACATAAATGCGTCAGGCCAGAGAATACATCTTGTAGACTTCTGCTGAATTGAAACCCTGACCATTAGCAGCGTGGTAAACGGTATTGTTTTTTACCTTTTTTTCTTTTATAGATTGTCTGTATACTTTACACATATTTGTAGCTTTGTAGCTTATAATTGTAGCTTAGCTTCAGCATTTTCTTAGGCAGGAAGACAAAACAAATCCCAGGACCCCTAGTCTATCTCTGATCTCCTTAGAAACCAAGGTTGAAACCAGCTTTTCGAGACTTATTTTTGTAAACAGGGCCTGGTCCCCACTGAAGGGGGGAAGAATTTAGAAGCTACTAGAAGTAGGGAGATTATTTCACCAGGCGTGTTGCTAATTGTGGGGCTCTTGTCAGATACACCAATTTGCAAAATCCATAAAAATTGTACACACATCACACAAGGCATCTTTGGTGTTTTCTACCTAATGAGCTGTGCACCTGAGGATCCTTATATAAAGGTAGCCCTTTTTATCATCCTGCGTTTGGCTCATATTTTTAGGATTAGAGAAAAAGGCATCAATGGTACAACCACATTCTTGACACAGCCCCAGGACTGAGGGCCCGATGCAGCTGCTACTGCTTGGCAGTGCACAGAGAAGTAACCAGACACACTTTGTTCCTTTCTATGTAATAGATATTGCAAAGTAAAAGTCAATAATATGTGAGTGGCCAACAGTTCAAGGATGCATCTCACAATCCAGCAACAGACTCCTGCACATAGGGTTATTCTTTAAATGCACGAGGTTAAAAATTGACATCCTGCACTTTAGTACTACATATATCACCCCACCAACCACCAAGATCACCAAACAGCAAGGACAAAAAAATACTGAGGCAAAAAACTAAAAAAATAAACCAAGAACAATTCAGGAAACTGAAAGCTTTGATTAACTTTGATAACAGATCATCTTTAAGTAATCAAATAAAAATGTAGGGGAACTTTTCCCTACACTTTTCTTATTCCCAGATTTTACAATCTTTCCTCTTCCTGCAGATAGATTAAATTTTAAAGATTCCATATAGGTATTAAGTAATACCAACTGGAATTATAAACTAATAGCTGAAGACGATTGTTCAATGCACAGAATAGAATAAGTGGAGATGTTGGTATCACAGAGCTATTCTAAGCTAACCTACATGATTCCTGGGTGATCTTTGCCCCGTTTCCCAAAAGTTAATTAAAAAATCCGCAAGTTTATCTTCTAAGAAAATTTGTTAACTATTTTTTGATTTGTTGCCAAATTGTACTTTCTGTCACACTATATCCACAGGATGATGTTATTTACATTCATTTTTGGTTTTATTTTTTCACTGATTTCGTAGCACTTTTTGCTGGATTTTAGCATCTGCACCATCCCAGTGCTTGGAACGATGTTGTTAAGAAAAAAACAGCACACTTGCTTATGTAATATATTATTATGACACATGTGGGTTCATAGGCATGCAAAAATTCACCATGAACATGAGAAGGTCTACCTGTGCTGCTCCCACATGGCAAGTGGAATGCAGAAACTTTCCCTCTTCCCATGCACAGTAAGAACTGCTGGGCACTTGTAGCACCTACCTAAATGAAAGGCAATAGGCCAGGCCTGAAAACTGCAGGATTATGGAGAATTTACTTCCATTTTCCAGCTTAAGACCAGACACCCAGATTTGAAAATATTAATATGACTTTTGATAAGAGACTTTAAATATCAGAGCTCAAGTCAGATTCAGTCTTGCTACATTATTGTCTTTTCTAAATGCAAATTTAAGCAGTAGGTTGGTTTCCTTTATAGATATAGTTGTTTTTCACAAAAAGGGAAAAATGAAAATTTTATATGAAGGAACCATCTTTTATGAGAAATGGAATTTAATATCTATGACCACTATATAGGTTATGCTTACACAAAAAGAAAGATGAGGCTTGATGTACAAGCCCCATGCAAATAAGGCCATCATACACTTGAAGATATTAGGAATGATCAGGCTTGTTTTTAAGAAAGCAGACTTTTGGAGCTCTCAGTCATCCAGGGAATACTTGCCACTATCAGAATAGAACTACTCATCCTTTTAGAAGGTCTCACGTCAAATTGTACAGTAGACAGATCCTAATATCTCCATCTTAAATCTAGAGCAGTTGTATTTATCAAGAGTAACCACTGAGCTGTGAATAGTCTTATTTTTATAAGAGTAACAGATTTAACTTTTGTTGTCTTTAATTAATCCCAGATATAAAAAACTCCTTAAGTGCCTTTTATTTACTATGACTTACCTCACATCTATTAACTAAGTGAAAAACAATATAAAAATACAATTTATGCTTAAAATGGTTTGCAGTTCCATAATGAGAAATAGAGGAGAACTTTCTGTCCAAGTTGCTAATGGAGACAATTTTAAATAGTCCTTTCTTACAGTAACAGCAGTGGAAACTACTTAGCTCTTTTCATTTCCCAGGAGATGAATATTTACTGAGTAATTACAGCTATAATCTCTTCAGTCTCTTTACAAAAAGTTTTCTGCAGAATTATGTCATTAAGACAGAGCTTACTGTATGTAACCTGCCTATAATTCAATTGTGCTTAATGGCTCCAACCTACTTAATTTTACCCATTTTCCTCTGTATTTGGAATTTCGTGAATGCTTTGTCACAGAAATTTATGAAATAGATGACAAACAGAACATAAAATTTTCATTTATCTATATATAAAGGTACTGACTTAATGGTATAACCACGGGAAACATCCAGAAGCCTATGAAGAATAAAAGACCTTTTAGAGAAACAACCCCTATTTTTTAATTTAAATTCTATGTCTTAAGCAGTGTGAAAAAGTGTATTTTAAAGATCTGTGTCTGAAGCATATTTACTCCTCACTGCCCTCCCTCCAAATAAATGAGCCAATTTTATACATATTTACAGTATTTAATAAAGATGTTCAAACCAGTGAAAGTTTTTACATAAATGTTTCAGCACTTAAGGAGAAGCATTTAACCCAGACAGTAAAATTAAATGGAAACATAACAGATTGTTATCATAACAGATGATAACATAACATTCCTTCTGCAGAAAGAATGCATTAAACCATTTCTCTCAGTATCTCAATATGATTAACAACCCCAAATTTAATTCAAGCAGTTACTAACTCTATCCTAATTTAAATGCTTAAATGTTTGCTGCCTGACTGATAAATAATCAGTTTCTTTTGAAGTCTGCATGAGTATGTTTTACCAAATCCTTGAAAGTTATTTGATAGGGTTTTCTATAAATTCTTTGGCTACATACATTAATGAAGTTAAATACATGTGAAATCTACCAACTACAAGTACCTTAAAAATAGTACACATTTACAGATTATACAGGGATCAGAGTGCAAATGTCAAGAGAGAATTGTTGTCAAGGACTACATTACTTAAAACATCCGTTTTACATCCCAAACAGAAGGCTGTAGACAAAAAAAATTGCGGTTCTTAGATTTAGAAATCTCTTCGAAGAGCTTCTTGATCACCTAAAAATGCCTCAAACTGAACCACTGCTTCATGTATTAATGTTATCACTTATAATTATAACCCACAGTATCTGCCTCCTCTTTTTTTTCTTTTGAAGACTATAAAAGTACGGAAACTGCTCATATAAAGAACAGAAATACTGGTTGTATTCCCATATGGAATTATAATGATTTTAGATTTTTTTATGTCTTCTGAAGATACTTTTGTAAGCAAAATATGAAAGCAAAAATCCATGTCAGTCCTCCGAAAGAGCTTTGGGCTATAGTGATTTTGTGAAAATGTTTAATTTTCTTCTTGCAGCATTTCTTCTATTTCTTTATCCCAGTTTTCATCACGCTTCTCTGATTCTGTCACCACCTCATACTCTTGAAGCTCTTGTTGTAATTCCTTTTCCCAATCAGCAGTTTCTTCTAAAAGAGAAAAATGATGTGTAAGAATTTAACGGATAATACTGAATATTGCTTATTTATATAAAACTAAATGAATTTGCACTGAATCTCTCATATCCCCTAAACTTTATGGACGATTCGCCTTAGAAACAAAAGGAACTTCAGAAATTTCATTTCCCTATTGATCACAAGTAGGAATTAATTAATTTACAAGGCTATATTCCTATATGTATACTACCATAAGGATATAAAGAGCAAATACACAGCTAAGTTGTCGTGAGTGTCCCTTTGCAATATCACTTTCTACAGTCTTTCACTCTACTATCAACTGAATCTCCCTTTGCAATTTTAAATCTCCATAAAAAATAAAGGTTTGTAAAAGTGTGGATATACTATTACAGAAAAAAAAAAATCAAGATCAAATACAGTGGCTAGTTTAAAACAAAGAAGAAGGTACTTTCCTCACTTGACATTCGTAGCTAGGCAAGCTCATTTAATCAGGGTTAAAGGTAATCGTATTTCATACTTCAGGGCAAAAAATGAGTCAGAAGGCATTTCTGTGCTGTTAATCTCTGTTTTAATTAGTTCTACCTATCATAGGCAAGAGTGTGGGGGAGGAGATGGGCGTTTGATGTATTACACGTTGGTTGGTATTTCAGCCTAGATAGGGAGGTACGAAATTCCAGAGTCCAAGTCAGCCCAGCCAACTGAGATTTCTCTGGACAAGTAACACATTAATGACCTATTGAAACACTTTTTATCAAAGAACTAGATGCAAGAAACTGCTAATACTCGTTACAATTCCTCAAGCTTGGCTATATACTGGACAGAAAAATAATCAGGAAACAGCGATTCAGCAAAATGCAAAGCACATTCTAAGAAAATTCTGCAAATTTTGTGATAAGCATCTACATATACAAGTGTTGTCATAGTACATTATGTACAGCCAGAGTCACATCATCACAGACTGTTTTTATGCTCTTTACACTGATATTAGTTCTTCTGAATTATTTTACTTAATAAGCTCCACTTAATTTCTTATCATCATTCTCAGAACTGTTTGTTAAATTTTAACTTCCAAATGCCTGTAAACCTTTATAGGCAGAGGCCTCTTCAAGCTCATAGTCTGTTGCAAATGTTGCCTTTTTAGCTGCTGCCAAAAGAAGAAAACAGAGCCTGACTTTCAAATACTGTATTTTACCTACAAGGATGTCAATTAAAGAAAACAATTAATATGCAGAAGAACCTATGAAAGAGAAAGGAGGAGATAAAAAGAAAAAATATTGCACACTCACTTTCATAAAAGAGTGACCTAAAACTCTAAGAATGACCCTAAATCACTCACAGTCAACATCCTGTAAAAGATGTGGTTTGACCATGGCAAAAATTATCATTAATTTCTGCAATATCTCATTGAAGGTTGTTTCATACACTTCAGAAGAAATGGTCACAGATCTTTTCTAAATTGAATTACAATTTCAATTTTTTTTTCTTTTAAATCAACCTGTCTTAGAATTGCTCTATGTAAGAAACAGAGGTAATAGTAGCTTTACCTTCTACTGCTGAAGTCTCTTCTTTCTTTTTATCTAGCACTAGTTGTTCCATTTCTTTTCTTAGATCTTCCTGATTCAGATTACAGGTGTCAAAAGCATCACTCACAAATTCTGATACACCTGGACTTGTGGAAATCTCTTCCTCATCCTGCAAGAAGACACTTTAGTATAAACTTATCCAGACAGGGTAAAACAAGTCACCAATACATACTTCCACTCATGTGACTACTTTTAATAGAGTTGACAAAACCCAAATGCATTTCTCTCTGAACTATTTTTCTTTATTGGCTATTTTCCTTAAGATTATTTTTGTACAAACAAAAATGTTACATAGTTGTAATGAAAATGATCTGCCTTACATTCTAGGCTTTTTGTGCTCTCTTAACAACTTTAATTCTTAGTTTGTAATCTTCAGAAACAACAATAAACTCCCAAGTAGTTTAGAACAGGACCTAAATATTAAAAATTTGACCACAATTCAGTAGTAGTTTTCTACACCAAAGTAAGATTACAAGAAGACTATTCTTTGGAAATCTTTGCCCACTGCATGTTGTTGGCAAGTGAATGCACAGCTCTGCTTCTGCCAAGAGTGTTCTCTGGCACCAATTTTACAATCCAGAAATGAACAAGGGTCATTATGTGTCTAAGGTAAAGGTTTTTGCAGTACCAAGCAAAAGTGAAATAAAACAGTGCTGCTGTTGAAATGCATAATTTAGATTTTCTATATTTCAGCCTGACCACAGCTTGAAGAGTTGGATAGAACATGGCATACAAATATATTTTTATGAAGGTACTGCTAGTGTCTCAATGCAATGCTAACCTTCTACTCCAAACATTTTGGAAATTTCACTCTTGACAGTAAAATCACATCATAATATGCAGGATACTAAGGACAACATTCTTCAGATAAACTACTGTTTTTGCTTCTGAAAATGAGTTTCAAGATTGTATGCAAAAAACTAATATCAAAGCAAAACAGCAGCAGGTTAGGACTGTCAGATACTATATTATTATGGTTTCATAGCAGAACAGCAGAACTTACGAAAACAGATGCATAGTTACTTATTAAGGAACAGCTTCACATATTAAATCCCAGATAAAATACAACAGCATTTTTACCTCTTGTGACTTTATTTGAGGCTTTATTGTAACAGGCGGTGTTTTTGGCCGTACTGTTTCTATCAAGGGGAAAAAAAAAGATAGATAGCATTTAAGTATATAAAAATCTCATTTAATTTGCATAGCTATTAAATATACAAGGAAATACGGTATTTTAAGGAATCCTAGTGGTTAAAGGCTGAATTTAGCCACGGGTGAACCATTTACAAAAACAAAGAGAAACAATTTTCTATTCTTAATTAAGACAAATTTAGCAGGCCATTTTCTCATTATGGCTCCAAACTTAATAGACAGGACCCCTCTGACCCTCTAAATGACGTCCCAAGCTCTTTAAAGTTACAAATGCAAAGATTTGGTCATGAAATCCAGTCACTGTTTATCACAGAAGTTCTCAAACTCCCCTGGCTGGGTATTACTGCTGACATGAGTGCCAGTTAGCTCTTGGGCAGACCAGACTGCACACGTACTATGCATACCCCTAAGGGCACATGAGAACAATGTTCTGCAGCCTTACCTTTCACACAGGCAAAGGAAGTCACTGAGAAACAAACCCTAGAAGCTGGCCTCAATTTCCTAAGAAAACTCACTGTGCATTCTGTATTTAACCATGATGCTAGGAAGACAATGATTGTTACAAGCAAGGTTAGATCCCTGGCAGGTAAATGAACATCCCAGTTTTCTTCCTCATGCAGCTCTCAGGGGAGAGGAGTTACAATGAAGAGCCAGGTGGCTGCAAGAAAATTAACATACAGGGACTGTGGTAGTGGTGGAGTGCTTGCTTAGCAGTTCTCTTTGCTTAAACATGCAAAGCAGCTCTGAGCTTGCAGCTCTGCTTCCTACAGGGTGCCCAGGTGGACTCTTCCTGCTAACTCAGCAATTTCTGATTTTTTTGTGTGTTTAATTTTTAAAATTAAGACCAGTTTTAATTAAAATTCTCCAATTGGTAGCTCTCACTGCTTTTATAGTTCAACTACTCAATGCCTGCTGCTCTGTCGTATCTGCTCTTTTTCTTCCGTTTTCCTATCTCCAGAGGATCTGTCACTGAGCCCAACACTGCAGCCAAAGAGGCTCCAGCATTCCCTGCTTGGGGAAGCTGTAGGACATGGCAGTAATGCTTTGCTGCTCAAGAGAGGTGCCTCAGGCCCCACCTGCTGCACCGGTGCAGATGGGACACAGCTGCTCTGCACTTGGCCATGCCCCAGTCAGGTGTGACTGATGCACCATTAGCCTCATTCTGGACCTACTGGCCTGGCATCATTTCCTCAACTGTGGTGTCCTCTCATCCCAAGGTGACTTAGTTCCTAACTACAGAGCTACTAATACCTAGAGAAGGGCTAGAACTTGGCATTTTTTTATAGATCTTATGTAGCCTTTACACTAGAATGTGGAATGTCTTCCATTTGTGTCTTTTCCTTTCACATCAACCACACTCATTTAACTTTCTAAAAAGAGCAGCTAAGGAGGAGACAGCGAAATAGAAGGCTAACAATTCCATTTTATAGACGCTCAGCTTTAAGAATAAACCCTGAACATTATGAAGAACTACCAACAGGCAATTACTTCCACTTTTAGCCTCCAATTAGGGAATCCAACTTTCAAAAAGGTTACTTAAACAAAAAATAACACATATGATTCAGAGCTTCCCAAATCTAAGCAACTTCTGAGTCAAACAAAACATGCAGTCTGGTACGTGTGTCTTTGCCATTGCAGAACATGCAATCATTAGTACATCTATCTGCATGTCCACACTGGTGGTTTGAAAGGTAGAAGAGCTGCAACAGGCCAAAGGACAGTGGAGTTTTGGTGGTTTTTTCTAATGAAGATAGGTTTTGCTTTAGTCACAATGGGAATTTTACTAGAATCCAGCAACTTTCACTTTGACTGAATGGTACTTTCCAAGGGTTTGGATGACTCAAATGTAACATTTTTGTTGTTCAATAGGATCAGATGCCATCTCTCCTGAGAAGTTGAGACACTTCAGGTAAAACAGCCATAGTTTTGGGACAGTAAACAAGCGTCCTGAATAACAGTAGTGGGAATTGGTGCCTCTTGGTCTACACTATATTCTGGAGTAGCCTGTCCTGTCAGCATTGCTTGGATGGCAATGCTGACAGGACAAGCTGCTACAGAATCTACTCAGAGAAAACTACTTTTTCCACTCTAGATGGGGACCTTGCCTAGGCTGACACAAACACACTCCAACAAAACAAAAGCTATGAGAAGCACAAGACAAACTGACAACTTTTTTATATATGCAACATGGAAGCCCAGCTTTGTAATTCCATCTGTAGCCTCTCCTTCACCCCAAAGTTCAGCTGCCCATCCAAGGAGCAAAGGCCCAGCTGAGTAACCTTAGCTCAGACTGTGCAGAAGACTACTAAGCTGTGCAAAAGACCTGTGAAAAAGTCTGCAAAAAGAATAAATTGAAGGTGACTCAAGAGAAAAAATACCTACATGGAAAGATATATTCAAAAAGGAGGACAAAGAAGCTAAGTTCAGCTGACTGTCAGTCAAGCCAGCAGTGTCAACAGGACATAAGTATTAGTGGATTTCATGGATGACAATTCATTGATATTGGGAATCTGAGAACCATTCCAAGGTGCAGCAAAGGCTTTCTCCTGCTGCCCTACCCAGCCTGCCAAGATCCTTCAGGTGTCTTACCAGGGGTGGTGAGTGTACCTAGGTTAAGCAAAGATTTAATGAGCTACTGGTTATCAATTTTGTTTCTGCCAGAAACTAACTGCTTTATACTCTTTAAGCCACAGATATTCCTGCTTTTAGAATCTGTTAACATGCCAAGAGGTCCAGTGGTTTGTAAGAGGGTCAGTAAAAATCACCTGTAGAAACTGATCAATGTAACTGAAGATGCCTTTGTTGAAGCAGCTTTTTCATCTCAAGGCTGAATCCCATGTAGCCTCCTGGTCCCCATTTTTTCTGTTTCCACAATACATTATGAGCCTTTCCACACTCTGCACTCCGCCACCACAGTTGTTCTACTATCACTCACTAATTTCTGTTTGGCATGAGAGATGACCAAAAGCCAAGAGCAAACCATATGCCAGCTGTCTGGGTTGGCTAGTACCTGTTGTCTGATCAAGTGAACCAAAGCTATCTTCTACTTCTTTCTGACAAGTCAAAAATCACATCTAAGACCACTAATGGTGATGAGCTGTTAGAAGCCAAGTACAACATTTCTTCTCTTTAGATTTCCACTCTTCTGACAAAGTTGGCTGAAACTGGAAAACAGCTTAAAAGCACCAGGAGCTTCCTTGTCCCCAGTCTACACAAAGACACTAAGTATGGTGAGAGAAGCCCTGATTCAATAGGCAATCTAGGATAAATATGTAATGGCACCTGATGTATATAGTGAGCATTTGTTGATGCCTAAAGATTTTTAGCTTTTTTTATATATTTGTAGCTTTGTAGATTTTTAATATATAGCTGTATAGTTTCTAGCACTTTCTCACACTTTAAAACAGTAGCTACCCTTTCTCACATATTATGCTACCTTCTTTAAATTCTATTTTGTCTTATTTTCAAGAACAGTTTTTAACAAGGACATCCTGGTTTGCACCAGCACACAGGCTGAAATAATAGAATACACTGTAGATATAACAAGATATAGGGCTAAGAACCCTTGGAAGGCTCCAATGGGGCAGATCTAAGGGTGGGTTACCAGGGTAACTCTTCCTCTACTGGATGTACTTGCTAGACATGCTAATTAATTAAACTTACAAAAATTGTGAAAATGTGATGCTGCACAGATGTATAGGTATTATATGTGCAATTGAAAGCTTTCATTAAAAGACTGCTCTTTGTGTTATCAATTTTAATATTGTTTGGAAAGGTTTTTTTCCAATTTTAGGCAACAGCATGACACTAAGTTAATGAACTGTGCTAAAACAAATGTTTCTCATACCTTTCAGTTCACTATCCTCTTCTCTGCCTTTGCTCTCTTCCTTTCCTGCTGCTTGCTGTTGAGCTGCAAGTGCAGTGAGTTGTGCAGACTGTTTAATTAGGGACACCCTGTAGAAATAATTTCTCCAGAACACCTCTTCCTTTACACTAGAGAAAACAAACAGATTTTGATTATTACATTTGGAATTTGATTCCTTTTACCATCTAGCACTGAAATAAAATTAAATATACAGAGAGGAGGAGTACACATAGCTACTATTTAAGTAAAAACTTAAAAAAGAAATTTGTGACATTAACACATTCTAAAAAGTCCATCATTTTAGAAGTTCCTGATCTCTCACAAGACATTTGCAATTGACTTGAACCTACAATAGTAACGTTATAGCTCTAGAAAAAGCTTAACAGCATGCAGTGATACATGGTATAAAAAAATATGATGCTTTCCATCTCTCTTGACAAACTATGTAAACAAATCCAACAAGCCAAACAACCCCGTTCTCTTCCCCTCTAAGCCAAACACTCTGTTATTGTCAAACTATAATTGTCTACATCTTCCCTAGACATCAGGTGGAACTGGAACATCTGTGGTGGCAGAAGCCACTTCTAGATTGCAGAAGTTTTCCACTACCTGCACATCTTTCAGCAAGTCCACATAATCTTCAGTAACCAGAAACTGCCATCTTGGAAATGACCAGCTCTGGTAAGTGGGAGACTATCCCCTACCTCAGGTAACATTTCCCTCTGAAACTCCTCCAGCAAGAAAGAAAAGACCCAACTTTAACCCACAGGCAACAGAAGGCAGAAATGGCAAGATGTGTGAGGAGGAACTTGTGTAGGTTAAGAAAGAATGAAGTTACCTTCACACCTATTCAGGCAAACAGTGATCACTGAGACTAAGAACAGGTGAAAAAAATATTAAGCAATGTGGTAGAAAAGGTAAGGATAGCATGACCAGAGGCTGAAGACAGCATCAGAGAATATGGGCAGATCTTCAGAACTGACAACAGAGAAGAAGGTAAACTGAATGAGGAGCTGGGAAGGTTCATAAGAGACAGAAAATGTCACAAGGAAAGATTTTTTTTCTGCTTTCATCCTTAGACAAGGGGACTAATGTCGGGAACTCTCACTTAAAGTTGAGTTGTGAAACAACATTAGGAACAGAGTCTGGGACTGGACAAAGAATAACAGCTCCAGAATAAGGCTCTGCTACACAGAGCTCTTCCCATTTCCTATCCAAATCCAGTTTTTCTTACTTGCATTACTGCTTTTTTTTGTGACACATTCTATTACCATTTCTCCAGGGGCGGTCTCTGACTATCTGTAATCACCTTTTTGGGATGTCAGTTACACCAACAGATATGAACATTTTTATTTTTGCCTTTACCTTTCTTCAGAGAAAAAAAATCATTTAATTTAGCACAATGGACATGGAAATACTGAGGGCCTCTCCCATACTCCAATCAACAGGTCCTTATTAGTTCTGTCTCATAGACACACTTTTTTTCTTACCTCAAATTGCTAAACTGCAATGCACATGCAACACTCCATGTGTTAGACACTAGCATAAAAATATACGTACACATTGGAAGAACATAAAGAACTGAAGGAAGTGAAAGGAACAAAGAGTAATTTATGGCTATTTACAGACACATTAAAAGCATGATGGTACAGTTACCAGCAGAAATTACTTACTGTTTGGGAACAAGGTCAAACCTCATCCTATTGAGAAGCTCATCTTCTTGTAACATGACCAGTGCAACAGGGTACATTTGATCAAAGTCAAAATGAAACTGCACACCTGCTGGAGGGTCCCGCAGAAAATTCCGTTTATCCTTTGAAGAACATATTTATGGCCATTAAATGATATCAGAAAAGGGACACCATATTTCACACACAAGAGCAACAAAGCAATCTGTAAAGCCTTTATAAAACTAAAAACTATATTGAGGATCTGGTTCGGTTCAAGTTGAAACTGATAGAACTATTTACTCTTGCACATGATTGGTGTGGTGACAGATATTACAAGTATCTTGAAAACACATAATTTAATAAACTTACTTAAAAAAACCCAGTAGTTTTAATTTCTCCAAGAGAAAATTTCAGCTCTTACAGGAAGTGAAATACTTACTGCTGATAAGGCCAGTATTTGTTGTTGAATTGTCTCTTCTTCATTGCTGTCTGCCCAGGGAGGCAGTGCTGCTTCTAGTATGGAAAGAAGGAAGATAATTGCATGTACATTACTTGAAAAAAACCCCACTCCAAATAACAGACCATACACAAGGTAACATAGAGTGTCACAAAAGTAAGCAGAGTTACACCAGTAGGCCAAATCATTGTGTCTTTTTCCTAAACTAAGTCCATGGTGTAAGAGAAAAACCCTAGGAATGGATCTTTGCTTATCATAGGTAAAAAAACCAAAAACTAAATAGTAACTGATCTCTGTTATTGTAAAAATAAAACTGTGGGGATTTCTTTGCAGCGTGCACCAGTCAGAATTTGGTGCCTCTTAATTTAGCTACTGAAGCATGGCTGTATAACTGGTGAAGTTGCCTGCAAATAGTATTTCCAGATCCGCTTTAAATGTGTAAACTTTGTCTAAATTAAGTTTGCAAAGTAACTTATACCCAGAAGATGCCAGTTCTTTAACAGTGGAGAAAAATGTTATAAATTTGTTATGAATTACAAGCCGTTATACCCTGAGTAAGTTTACCCCAGTTCAGCTGGTTTGTATCATGCAGATACTTTCAAAATAGTTCTCTGGGCTGTACAGAGAGGAAAATAAACTATTGTAGGTGTATAGATAGTTATCATTCTCTTCACTGTCAATGCAAATGCAGCCTACAGAGACAATATGATGCATCTGTAGCAGATACATAATTCTCATGACCTTAAACTAACACTTATTTGCCTGTGCAGCTGATATCAGCAAGATCTTTCACCCACATGGATCCACATCAGATGCTGATGCTACTTTCAGTCAGGCCATCCTGTTACTCCTCCTTTGGCCAATCTAGCTACCTATTTGCATGAAGCTTTTGAAAACAGATTACGAGAATCCCAAGTTTACTAACCGACAATAAGACAGAAATACAGCCAACACAATCCCATAAGCAATCTTGCAAGAATGAACTAGACTAACATACCAACTACAAACACTGTGAAATTTTTTATCATAATCCATTTAAAACCAGCTCATTTTAAAGATTAACAGAGTCACTACATACTCAAACTGTCAGAAATTATTGCATTCATGTAAGACATTAGAAAAGATGAAATTCAATGACGAAACACAATGTGAGAAAATAACTTTGCTAGCATGGTGATCTTTGAGTTTATTTCACAGAGCAGAATTTGGTTAAAAAGCAAATCTAAACCAGCTACATAATGTAACACTAACCTCACTTAAAAATATAATCTTCCTATTCCACCATATGCATTGAATTCTGTTATAATGTATTTCATTAAATAGTGTTTTGATAGATTAGTTTTAGATATAGCTCAATTATACAGCTTTCAGCAAGGTTTCACTTATGTGATGTTAGGCATCATTAAAAAAAGCATATATTACCTGTTTTTTTGGTTTGCTGCTCTTGGACAAATTTCTTCTGTTCCTTCTGAAAGTCTCCAATAATTGTCTAAAATAAAAATTAGGGAACCACAATTAAAAAAAAAAAAAAAATTCACTCTTCTTATTTTATGTTTAGTCAGAAAGAGCTTTCAAATACAATGCATATTCTTATATCCATGGTGGCCCTTCCTGTAAGTTAAAGGTATTTCATGTCAATCATACACTTCCTCTTACTGAAACATTTGATTCTGCATTTAAAACTATTGCGTATGCTTTCAAAACTATATTTATAGTTTTATTAAGTTCAGGGGACAAGGAAAAAAGATGCAAAATCTTAGCTGGTAATTTGAACATAGACATACTCTGCATATCCACTTACTGTCCCACCATATCAAATACAGACAATGCAATCTGTTCAGATTTATTTCAACATGTTTTTAAAGCACTAACACTTTGAGATACCCTTGG
>VXBB01024410.1:147599-213538 GCA_013399915.1 Illadopsis cleaveri
GCCGAATCCCTTGGCCTGGCTGAGCAGCGCCTCCGAGTCCCCCTGCAGCTCGCCCGGCTCCTGCCCGGCCAACCCTGCCTCCTCCTCTTCCTCCTGCTCCTGCTCCACGGGGCCGCTCCTCTTGCCGGCGGGCAGCAGCTGCTCCTCGCCCGCCCGCTCCAGCCCCAGCCAGCTGCCCAGGCCGCGCAACATGGCTCAGGGCGGCGGCCGCGCTCGGGCCGTGCCGGCGCCGCTGCGGAAACCCGAGCGGCCGCTGCCGCCGCTTCCGCGTGNTCTCTCTACCTGTTTCAAGTAACCGCGTTTCCTGGAGCTGCTGGGATATCGCTGTTTTTGCTAAAATCACAGCAAACTTTTCATTTTGGTTTCTGTAAGCAAGATTCAAGAGTTCTAAAGTGGCATGTACTCAAGATTTAGACCGTTGTTGAAATTATCCCCCCTATTTTCCTAAAAAGAGCTTTGAAAATGGCTTAGATGTTTATGATGTTAATGTTGAAAGCTAAGTCGGCTGAGTTCTGAAGGAATAGTCTGAAACAGAGGTAGTAGCATCCAAGTCTTAAAATCTTTGCTATTAAAAAAAATTACATATTAAAATTAAATGGTGGGGAAAAGTTAATCCCTTATATTCCTTTTTCTCCTGAGTTAAATATGTTTAATGGTTATGGTTGTCCTTTCGATCATATTGACAAGCAAATTGTTTATTAATTCCAGATACCAGAAACGTGAGAGCGTTGATAACAAGCATTGTTACATTCCTGAACTCAGTCTCCTGAAGAGCCAGGCCTTGTTTGTGTTACTTTAGTATAATACAAAAAAGAATTAAAATGTTCATTGACTATCTACTGCTGCATACCAGCAGCTGAAGAATCACATGCTTTGATTTATACTGAAGGCCATTAGATCACGTGCTGTTGCTTGTTGTTTTGGGTGAATTGGGTGTTTAAAGAAGGAAAGATTTTCTTGCCTCTAGAGTTCTTGCGCTATGGGGAGCCGTGCTCTCCCTGTTCAGAAACTGTTCAGTGATTAGCCTCCACAGCCGCCTGAATGGAATGTGAATTTGTTTACAGATGAGACACAAGTCATCCTGTCTCAGATGGGTGGAAAAATGCAGCTTGTAGCTGATGATGGTGCCTTTGCTAAAATGTATAAATAGTAAAAAGTCTTTGTAGTCCTTTTGTGGATTTGCCACCCAGCACCCCTTTCTGTGTAGAACTGTAAATTAATACCTTGGCTCTGTGTGTCGATCAGCCTCATCAGAACCTGTTTTGGGACAAGACAGGTATTTGTCTTATGTATTGGTGTATAACCTGGGAGAGGTGAATCCTGCTCCCAGATTCCAGATTGGTCATTTTTATTGTATGTTGCTGAAGGTCATTTCAATTTAGATTCTTTGCAGATTGAGTCTGTGATCTTCCCAGACAGTGATGTTCACCAGATGTGCATCTTTGTTTTTTTAGATTTCCAGCTCAAGGTCTGTGCATGTGTGCTGATTTTCCAATGAAGTACATCCTGGTAACTGGTGGTGTCATCTCGGGCATTGGCAAAGGGATCATTGCAAGCAGCATTGGCACCATTCTGAAATCATGTGGTCTACGTGTCACTGCAATCAAAATTGATCCTTACATCAACATAGATGCTGGAACCTTTTCACCGTATGAACATGGTATGAAGATTAGTGCTGTTCCCTTTTGCATAAACATTTGTATTTACAATAATGTGTTCTGGTTTTGTTTTTTGAAAACCAATAGTATGATGTTTACAAGTTGTTTTATCATTATTTTGAAAGTTTATTGCTTACTCTGTGTTCTCAAGGACACTGTCTGCTCTAAGTTAAGAAACAGAAGCCTGTTTTTTTGAAGATACTGTTATGAGCAGATACTCCTTTCTCCATTTTATGCAAAAATATACTTGACTGGGAAAATCCTAGCTATTTATTTGCTTACTTTTAGTCCACATCAAAATTTTTGGAACTGAAGATAAGTATGTGTATTTCCTTAACTGAAAAAACACTACTTTTTAAGTAGAGGAAAAGCAGAGTATATCAGACCTCTCTTAAAAAGCAGAATTTGCTGCACTTTAAGGAGCACATGTGTTGCTGCTTAAGCAGTTGAGTGGGTCATATGACTCCTGTGATGACTTGAGATTGTGAGGATATGGTCCTTCCCTGGACCAGGTACAATGGAAGGGGAACATTATGGCCTGTAATTATTTCTTTCACTGAAAATTTTATTACTGCGTGTGAAGAAACACTGGCTTGCTGTGTAGTAGATGAAGTTACATGAGCTGGAATGGCGAGCCTCCTTCATTACCATTTTGACAGAAATATGATCAATATGATTAATTTAGTGATTTCAAGTAAACTATAGAGGCTTTTTAATAATATTTTTTTTTTATTCTTCTCTTCCAAGGCCTGCTTAAGAGAAATATTGATTCCACTCTGCTTCTTGGCAGAAATAAAGACTTAGTATAGAGGATGTGTTAAGTTCCTCACAGAATTGGGCATACTTCTTCCACTCTGCTGTACACATTGGAGTGATTTGTTATGCAGTTCATTGAAGTGCAGTGTTGTACTTTGGTAGGATATACATTTCTGTAGTCCACTTTTTTTTTTTTTTTTTTTTTTTTGGTGCATTAGTCACGTAACTTTTTTTGCCATTGATTTATTGGGTCATGGCAAAATATTTACAGTTTTTCTGAAGAGCTTTCCAGCCTTACCTCAAGATCTAGCCACTTGAGTTCTGTCAGAAGTTGACTAGGTTAAGAATTTAGAGACTCTTTAGAGGGCTAAGAAAAGTGTGAACTTGAAGGGTATTTTAAGTGTATTTTTCAGGGTCAAAATTAACCTTTGCTGGAGACACAGTGAGCCAAATCTACTGGATGAAACAACTGACTCAGAAACAGTGATCACGTTTGAAGAAACATTTTTGTTCATCGTAACTTTACTCCTGATCTAAGCCTCAATCATTAAAATAGATCCAAACAACAAGAATTTATAGTGAAACACTCTGGACGTGTATAATAATTCATGCTTATAAAAGCATAGTTTTTCTCTCCTGCAAGTAAATGAATATTTCATTTGTTGCTGATTTATGATTACTAGAGATTGCTTTCTTCCAATGAAGGATTGTTTTGCTGTTGAAATGCTGGTTAAATATTTATCTTGCTTAAATGTTTTGGCAGTATAACTTACATTTTATTTGCAAAACTATATGTGTCTGAGGAGTGGACATTAGATGTAAAATTAATGACTTGGATATTAAGTCATACAGAACAACAATGCAGATTGAGTTGCAGTATGGGCTTTATTGATATGTTGTCGTCATACACATTATAAATTTTTTTTCTTCTGTTTTAAGATGTCTGTGGTATTCCTGCTGTGTGTTTAATAATTTCTGATTATTTTATTGTTTTTCTGTCTGTTTTCACTTTCTTTTTTCAGGTGAAGTTTTTGTATTGAATGATGGTGGAGAAGTTGACTTAGATTTGGGAAATTATGAGAGATTTTTGGACATCAATCTCTATAAAGATAACAATATCACCACTGGAAAGATATATCAGCATGTCATTAATAAAGAAAGACATGGTGATTATCTGGGAAAAACCGTTCAAGGTAATATTTTTAATTTTGTGGGAGACTAGTCCATTCAGTCTTCACAAAAGAAAGGACCAGCTAGAACAGGCTGCTTATTGCTCCACCTCCTTACTCCTTTCTCTATTCCAAAAGATATGGGCATATTCCTGTAATGGTTAGCTTCTGGGCTCAAGGAAAGGAGAACTAGAGAAAGGACCTAGTAGTTTCTTCTCAGCTTTCTGTTCACTTTATCCCTTTTGCATGCAAAAATTAGTATATGGGCCTAAAGTAAGCTGTGCTTGCCTTCTTTGGTTTTGTTTTGTAGTTGTTCCACACATTACTGATGCAGTTCAGGAATGGGTAATGAATCAGGCAAAAGTTCCAGTGGATGATGACAAAAAAGAGCCACAAATCTGTGTAATTGAGGTAAATATGGACATTTTTAGGTTGTACATCTACAGTGAATACAATGAGCTCCTTTGCTTTCTCTTTACTCCTTACTGTAAAAAGGTCAGACTGAAGTTTTATGGAGAGCAGAAATTCAGACACATTCTGTATTCTTTGGTTTGTTCTGAAAGGCATAGGCATGATCTTACCTCTATAGCTTTCGTTTGCTTGACTAAATCCACTCTAGAATATGGCCGAAATTGAGCTTCTTGAGAGTTTATTAACTTAGAGAAATAAAGCAGTTACTGTAATGTGAACTGTCTATGCCAAGATCCAGGTGTTTGACTGATGTTTTATACTGTTAATAGTATTGAGAAAACTTTTGTAATACCTGAAATCTCCTATGGTCAGTAGGAGAGCCTTTAACATTCTAGCTTTCTGTAGAATTTCAAGTGTTCATCTTGTGGCTTGTGGTCATGCTTAAAGGGATGTATTTAAACAATGTGTAAGTTAGTTTCCCACTTTCTGATGTTAAGGTCTTTGAAGGCAACTTTGTTAATTACTTGTTAATGTGCTGATGTTCTGCACAGTGGAAACAATGAGTTTTTACCCACCCTTAGTAGGGCGCTGAGACAACTGGATGAAAGCCATTAATTGCTAGTAGTACTATTACAGCAGAAAATAATGAAAAAAGATTATACTTGAGAATTTGACAGAAGATGTAATTAACTTAATACCAGAAGTGACCACTGCAATCAATAGTACCATAAGCTTTGTGACCCAGCAGCAGAATTACTCAGAATTCTTATGCAGGAGAATCTGCCTTGATTGAAATACTTACCAGTATAGCTGTAGGTTTTTTATGATGTTCACAATGAGAGTCAAATAAATATGAAAAAAGTAAATACAAAAGTTGCACAAAAACAATAATAAGTGATGGTCATATCAGTCCTTTAACAGGTGGTTTGGGGTTTTTTTTGTTTGTGTGGGGTTTTTTTGTTGTTTTGTTCTTTTTGTTACACACTTATACCTCCAGCCTGATAAAATTATTTTTCTTCAGTACTCTAAAAATAATTGTAACATTTTTCTGTCATAAAATCCTGGAGGAGGTAGACTAAACGTGTGTGATGTACAAATGTAGTTGTCAGTTCTTCTGGTACTGGATGAACAGAAATATGTAATTCTGTCAGGGACCACTTGGTGGCACAAAAAGATCATTCTGAAATACAACTATTTCATCAGACTTGTGTGCAAAGCTGCTTATTCAGGGCTTGGTCTGCTATAGCTCTCCCTGTCTTTGAAAGACATCTGATTTCTGTCTTCATAAATAAATTTCAACATGGACTTAGTCTTGCATTGGCTTGGTAATAAACAATTACTGATGTTGGAAAGCCATGATAGTACTGAGAAATGTCTGTCTCTAGTTAATCACAAATATTTGTTAATCTGACAGGAAATAAAGTTTTTTTTTTATATGAAAATTTTCACATCAGCTTAACTATTGATTACTGGTTCACCACTCTGAAGGCAGTGTGAAGCATGTATTATTCAGCAGCACGACACATCTTCCCATGGGAAGCTTATGTATTTGGTGGAAAGTGAACATAACAAAACTGGAAAATTGTTTAATGTTTTCCACAAGAAACAAGCTGTGCAGAGTAGATAAAAGCACTTTGTAGAGTATCTTTGCTAATTTCAGTTATCAGGGTGTTTTTTGAGATAAAAGTTTCATAAAACATCTTGAAATATATAAGAGACTATTTTTGTTTTGTTTTTGCTTTCTGCCACTCTGACATATCCATTTCCTTTTCAGCTGGGTGGAACCATTGGAGATATTGAAGGAATGCCATTTATTGAAGCATTTAGACAGTTTCAGTTCAAAGCAAAAAGAGAGAACTTCTGTAATATACACGTTAGCCTAGTACCACAGGTAAGTTATTAGAATTAATAAAATAAATTTTACTCTATATTGCCTTTATATTTGTTTACTTATCTTTTTAACCCTTTCATGCTGGAGTTAGGTCAAAACCACTATAACTCCTTGTACAGGACTAAAAGTATTTTTTCATTTGAGCTCCAAATTTTGCTTCACTACTTCCAGGGTGTATTTTGGTAAGCAAAGGTTTGTAATGATGATAGATTTCACCTTCTACAGACAAAAAGATAATTACCAACTACACCTGTGGATTAGAGGATTGTACAGCAATTGGTAGGATTAATTCTGTGTCTTGAGAACAGGATTATTTGCTACATCTGAATATTCCAAGAACAAGCACTGAAAGCTTTGTGCTGTTTTGGACACTCTCCATTTTTTAGCCAAATCCAACTTTTGGAATCTTCTTCATCTTCTGCCTGAGCCAATTATATGGAAATTTTCTCTGAAAACAAAAGCCACTAAATAAACTTGACCTTGAATTGGAACCCTGTGGTTTCTTCACAGTATTTCGTATACAAGTAATAACAGTGGTTCCATTTCTGTTTCTGGCACATTATGGCTCTCTCTGGATATGTTTATTTCCTGAAAATATTATTACTTGCAATAAATTTTCTCTTTTAATCTGTAACTGCTTTGTTAGTAGTTGTTAGTTGCTATTTGAGCTTTCAAAATGTGCCTTTCCAGCCTAATGCTACTGGTGAACAGAAGACAAAACCAACACAGAACAGCGTTCGAGCACTGAGGGGTCTAGGCTTGTCTCCAGATTTGGTGAGTCAATAAATACAGATTTTTATTTATAGGTCATCTAGAAATATCCTTGCATAACCTATGTTCAAAGAATAAGCTGTAGTCTCTCAGGAGAGATGAGAATTTTAGAAGAAATGCAAAATATGTGCTGCATAGCTCCATTAAAGCCACAGGAAATCAAATTACTCAAAATCACTCTAAGCTAACTTAATTCAACTAACTTCTTGCAGTATCATGGGACTGTAGCTATGTTCTTCTAAAGGCATCTTTTTACAAAAATAGTTCTTCACTGCTAAAAATAATTGAAATCTCAATTCACTTTGTAGGAAGACCTCAAATGTTTCTGTCTTGTAAGATTGAGATTTTTTTACGCATTATTAAGAAGAAGCAGTGTGTATATCCTCAAAAAAGAAAAATGATTCTTAAGAAGATAGTCACACAACTAAATTTTGTGTTGTGCTTCTTTCTGTTTTTTTTGAGCTCTTTCCTTTTACATTTATGAATGAGTGTGTTTTTAACTACAAAACCAATGGATTTGGAAATAGGATATGTGAAAGATGTGTTTGGTGTCAAATGGTTGTGACATGGTAATTGTAACCAGCTTGTGGAAGGAAAGACTTTTGTTAACGTGTGCTGTACTGTGTTCCAAGTTTCAGAGCCTAATCTCCAAAATTCCTCTTCAAGTGCTAATTGCATAGGGAAAGTTGCCTGTGCTTTTTGGCCTGACTTCTCCCTCCCCTCCAAAAAATAATTTTCTTTTAAAAGCCTGTTAAGTGGGTGTGTGTAATAAAAGTAGAACAGACAAACATAATCACTGTCTTGCATCTTGGGTTCTTGCCTGGGGCAGTTCTGGGACTGCCAGGAGCACAGTACCATTTTTGTTTTTTGACTGCTGCTGTTGACTTCTGAAGCAGGGACAGATCTCACTGGAGGTGCAGCCTCTTGGTGCCCTTACAAAGTTCCTTGAGTGCTGCTTCAGGACAATATTTAAATGGTTGCTGTCTTGGCCAGGGCAGCACATGGGGCTGCTCCTACAGCAGCAGCCAGGAGAGCTTCCTCCATGAGCTGTGCTGCCAGGCTGCCCGAGCTGAATCCCTGCTGCCTCGCTGCCTGCTCTCGGGAATCCCTGGCATGGCTGCTCAGCTCTGTGTGCCCCAGCCTCTTTGTTCTGGAGGTTCTGAGTGCCAAGTGAACAGGCTGTGGCTGCAGAGATCCTGTACTCTGATGCAGCACTTTGAGTATGCACTTGTCAGGGCTGCCCTGTTGGATTCAACTGTTTCTCATCTTGTGTGTGTTGTGTTCCTATACAGTGCATCTCTGCTGTTTTTATTGTAGTTTTGTTATTTTCGTGCTGATTCTGATGTTTTTGATTTCTGTGTCTGCATTAACTTATTGTCTCCAAAAGACAAACAATAGATTTCAAAGTGGATTTACTCAAGTGCTCATACTGTCAAGGTTTATGAATTACACCTTCAGCTTCAAACTGTACCAAATTTTGCATATGATTTATGCTTAAGTGAATAGAATGTACAAATTGTTTCCTAATCACATTTTGATTGAAAAGCGCACTAATTTTCCCTTATACTTGGCATTTTTTTCTGTTTCTAGAATTACTTCTGGGGGTAGGGTAAGTTGATTAGACTCCATCAGTACCAGTGTAGCTAAGCTGCATTAGCAGGGTGATCAAAGGGCAGCCACAAGTTTCTGAGCAAAAGGGCTTGATAAATTAAGTAGTTGCATTTGCTAGAAAGATGGGGAAAGTAATGAACTAATCTGGTAACAGGATCATCCTACTTTTTGTTATACTTTCAGGTTTCAAAGTAACTTAAGGGAGTAGACCGAGTAATCAGTAGGCACTTTAGTAAAGCAGTTCTGCATTTTGATCTAGTTGCCTGGAGTTACGTAATGTGAAAAAAGACTCCGTCCAACAAACACCAAAGCATATAATTATTTATATAATTATTTTCTTCATTGGTTAAAAATTATCAATATTTTCTAAAATTACTGCGGTTTAAATGTATCAGCAAAATAGTAGTGCCAGTAAAAACTCCATACAATTATGAATTAGTTTTCTCTTCCTTGGCCTCCTTTTTGTCATGGTGTGTAAATTAAAAAGATACTGAAATACTCACGCATGTAAGCTAAGTATTATTGTTCTCAGTTTAACTCTGATTTTACTGATAAGATTACAATATTCTTTTTGATTCATCATATTCATACTCACAGAGCTGCTAGACTTGAGGCAAAGAATATTACAACAGTAGCTGCAAGAAAGAAGAATATGAGGCAGCAATATTACAGAGCATGCCAATGAAAGATGAATGAAAATTGGTCAGTATGGGCAGGTGGCTGATTTACTTCTGCCTTACTAGTAGATATTTGTGAGCTATGATATATAGTAGAACTCCAAAAGAGGGCAAAGAGTAAAAAAAGGTACATTTGTTTGTGTTCTGCTTCCAAAGGAGATACAGAATTTCATGGAATTTCATATTGGTTTGCTTAGTAAATATTTGAAGTTTTTCCTTCTATTATGACAGATTGTCTGCAGAAGTGCAAAACCTATAGAGATGGCTGTGAAGGAGAAGATTTCCATGTTTTGTCATGTGGAGCCTGAGCAGGTCTGTACTTCAATATTACATGTGGGAAAGTATACAAATATTTCTGTGCATTTCTGTTTTCAGCTTCTAACTGCCTCATTCATATGTAATTGCTTTTATAATTTTTATCTTGCTATTGTGGATGCTATAGCATTTTCAAAATATGGGGAGTATATAGGTTAAGTTTTATGTTAAACAGTCATTAATAATTTAAATGCATGTTATGTAAAAGCTGATAAAAATAGATTTTGCGTGCGTAGTTAGTTGTTATACATAGCATGAAACTGTACAGTTTTCACAACTATGGCCGGTTTTACTCATTATTTATTATTAGGTATTTATTATGCATAAGTCATCTCAGGTGATTATAATAATGGATGAACAAAGTGTGGTTAAAGCTAGGTGATTTGCTAATGTCCACAGATAGTGACAGCCACATGAACACTCTTACTGTGATAGTATGTAATAGGCTATTTATGCCCTTAAGCATGCATCTGCTGTGTAGTTATATATTCTCCTATAATTCATGTGTGGTTTTTCCCTTACTAGTTTGCAATTAATTGCTATTCAAATATTAATTTTGATTAATTGTCTGCTCTTTAATATTTTTAAAGTGAGAGAATTTTACTCTTCAATGTAATGAAGGTACTTGAGATGCAAGTGGTTATGTGGCATTTCAGATTGACTGAGCACACAGAGAGGCAAGGGGCAGCATGCACATGTACAAAGTTTGTGATGAACAGGGTAACAAAGAGAGTATCCTTTACGGTTCATGTCTTCAGGGAAGAGAACACTTGTGCTCAAGATTCTGAGCTCTGTGATCTCAGGTAAAACAAGCACAATCAGCTTCATTACTGGCAGGTTGGATGCAGTTTATAAATGTGTTCTTAACCAAAAGGTCCTTAAATAGACTGTACTCTATAATTACATAGCCTAGTTCATTAAGAAAATACTTCTAGGAGACTGTCACAACAAAACTGGGTCTGTTTTATTATGTTTAATTTGTTTTCTTGCTTTCATGGTTAATACTCTTCAAGTTTGTGAGAGGGCAGGAAGGAAGTGCTAGCAAGCATGAGTGCTTTTGAGGCTGGATGTTTGCATTAAAACTGATGCATTGATAGGCTTGACAAGCCTGTGTGATGGTGTGAAGGAGAAGTAAAACACATTTTTACTTTTTGAGTAACTTTCTTCTTGTAGATTTAATGGAACCTTAAATATTAGCTGTGCTGTCCTGCTCATTCAAAAGGAAGGCTTTTAAAAACCAGAATGTTTGTAGAATAAAAAGTGCATGTAGTATCCAAAAGCAGAATGAATGTTTCCTATGAAAAATTTACATAACTTTTTTTTGTTCTACCTTTTTTTGTTAGGTGATATTTATTCATGATGTTTCTTCTACTTATCGAGTACCAATCCTATTGGAAGAGCAAGGCATCATTAAGTACTTTAAACAGAGGCTAAATTTACCTATTGATGACCAGCCAAGTGATCTTCTAATGAAGTGGAAGAAAATGGCTTGCAGGTATTCTATGTCCTGCTGCTTTCTCTAGAAGTGCTGTAATTCAAGTTAGGTTTTAGCTGCTATGAAGTCACCAAACTAGACTGACTGGGTGTAGTGCTGATTGACAGCTGTGAATGGTCTGGGTTTAAAACCATTGGCAGTTTGGAAATTTTAGGAGATATTTTGTGGAGTTAAAGAAAAAGCAAACACTGTTAAAAATGGGGTTTTTTTGTGAAATTTGGTGTAGTAACTGAAGGACTTGTTTTTGTCAGGTATGAAAGGTTGCTGAAGGTGTGTTCCATAGCTCTCGTTGGCAAGTACACAAAACTAAGTGACTGCTATGCATCTGTTTTCAAAGCTCTGGAACACTCTGCACTGGCAATTAATTACAAACTGGATTTAATGGTGAGCATATTTCTGGCTTTTGCTTTCAGGAATACTTTGATTCTAATATTGTATCATTCTGTGGTAACCTACTAGTTCCCATCATGTGAGGCAGTTTTAATTCATGTGAAAATTAGAAAATGAATCATGCAGATAAATTCAGACTGGCCAAGCATCTCATTTTTTAAAAGAAATGTTTACAGATTTAATTATTTTATTTGGAACTAAACTTACCTGAAAGGAACACTGGAGTTACCCAAAACTGGATCTGAAAAAGTAGAAAAAGTAGACTTTATCTGCAAATTTATATTTAGTATGATAGTTTGATTTTTCTTGTTTTCATGACACATAGTTTTATGGTGAACTTGGCAGCCCTGGGTTAACAGTTGGATTCAGTGATCTTTTGATTAGGTTGGAAAGGATTCAGACATCCTTTCCAACCTAATTATTGTATGACTAGAAAAGGGCAAATGTACCAGTCTTAAAAAAAAAAAGAAAAGGCAAAAATTAGGATTTGGGGAAATGGCAGGTGGTCAGCTTTTTATTGTGCTCTGGGAAGATTATTACCTAATACTCTAAAAAGTTGTTTCTGTGTACATGGAGAAACAAAGTGGGAACAGCCAGAACTGATCCCTGGAGATTTTTAGATCCTGACTGGAAATGATCCTAAGCAGCCTGCTCTAATTTGACTTGCTTTGAGCAGGGAGTGAGGCTGGAGACTTCCCCATGTCCTTTCTGACCTACGTGATTGTGTCACTGTAGTGTTTCGTACTGAGAGCTGCAGAGTGGGAAATTTTTATGATATGAAAAATAGTTTTGCTTTTAGCAAGAAAGGTGAAAGGTGCCCTGTCTGCAGATGCACAGCAAGCTTCATGTGCAGCTGGTCTTAATTTTGGTGGGGCTTCTGCATTAACAAGCATGAAAACTGATGGTTGCTGAGCTCCAGTGCAGTGTTGAAATGTTAACAGCTCCCACTGTACTTAACTGCATGTCCAAACCTGATTTTAGTGTTTATGCCCAAAGGCTGTCAGTAGAATCCCATGCCCTGAAGGAACTGCTTAATCTGAGTGACAAAATGTTGGTGCTTCTTTAACTGATAAATGTTCCTTCTCAATGTGTTTGGCAAGGAAAATACAATTAACTCCAACTGTCATTAGTTTCTCTTTCCAACCTTGCAGGATCATAGTGTCTTTTTAGTTGATTGTGTAATATTCTTCTAGTATAGAATAGCAACATTCAAAAATAGTTGTTTTTCTGTTGTATTTTTGATGCCTTCTGGAATGTGGAAAAAGTAGAAAATATTTGCTAGAAAGCAGTCTTGTCTGGGAAGTTTTCAGCTATCTCCTTGTCAGTTGCCTTTCTCTGTACAAAGGTGAGTTCTGCCATTTCAGATGATCTCATTTTTATTGAGGATGAACTCTACATCAGAATGTGGTTAATTATGTTAATCTGAGAAAAAGACTGACAAAACCCAGAATCAAATTCTGATGTTTTGTGTCCCCAGTGCAGTACATTGTTCCCTCACTTCACTCTAGTGGTGCATCAGGATCTGTGCTTTTTAATGACACTAAAGATTGTAATGCAGTATTTCTAGTAGGGCATAGATAATGAGTTTTTCTCCTTTTCTACCCAAGAGTCCCCAGGAACACCTTTCTCACAAACAATGCATATTTTTTCAGTCTTATAAGATTGAACAAGCTGTGGCACCCAAAAGTCAGGAAAGTAAACATCCTGGCCACACCCTATTGGGATGACAGGAATAAGGTCAGCACCACTCCTTGGTTGGCCCTGGTTGCCATAGGAAGGTAAGCTGGGTTCAGAGTTACAAAGCATTCTAGTTAGTCTTCTTAGCCCGAGGGTGCCAAACAGGGCTGTAGGCAGACACAGCTCCTGAGCCATGTGTGAAGAAAAGGGCAGAGATGGCTGCAATTAGAGCAAACACTTGGTCTTGAAAGCAAATATTGGGTCTTCAGTGAGGTTGTTACAGGTTTATTGGCAAATTCACTTGAAACTCTTAATAATTTCCCTTAACACTTGGTTATATACTGTCTGCTGCTCTTTTTGTGGGAGACCATTTCATTGCATGTTTTTCTTTATTAGTACATAGATTCAACAGAACTTGAACGTTCTACTGAAGCAGAGAACTCAGTGAAATATCACCAGGCATGGCACAAACTGTGCAAAGCAGAGTAAGTGACATTGGGCATTCTGTATTCCAAATGCAGACCATGATATTTATTTCATGTAGTGAAAAATGCTTCAGTGAATCAAATAATTTCTCAATGTATCCAAACTTCCTGTTACTTATGTGAAAGGATAAATTGCATGGGTGATGAAAAGCTTCAGCAAATTGAAGTACAGTGTATATCCTCAAAGTCTGCTTAATCTCTTTAGACAAATTGCAGATTTTTGGTTGTTGGGTTTGGGTTTTGATTTTTTTTTTCGTTGTTTTGCTTTTTTGGATACCTGGACTTTCTTTACAGTGCAGATCAGTTGTCAAAGGTTTTTTGTTGTCAACACGCAGCATAGTGAAAGATGCTTGTAAATGCATAATGCAAATGTCTCTGTTAAGAATGATTGCTGGAATTTCAATTATTTTTTTAAAATAATATTTTTAAAGGGATGTTTTTTCTTGTCTAGATGTATTTTGTTTTTTGGTATTAGAAGATCTAAACTTGGGGTCTTAGGATTTTAAATAGTGAATATATAGCTAGTTTATTTGAACGATATTTATTTAAGCAGTGAGAATTTCACTGTGAAGTGTGATATTGGTCGGATGAGAATTGGAGCGAGTAGATGAAGCAAACCTCCAAATTTAGAGTTTCTTTGTATTCTGAATGATGATATAAAACACGCCTTTCGTGAATTGTGCTTGCTTAGTTATAACCTCAAGAGTCTTTAAGTTGTGTGGATTCCTCTGCTGGCTTGATTCTACATGTTAATTCTTTTATATATGGTTGTCATTACAGTGGCATTCTGGTCCCAGGAGGTTTTGGAATTAGGGGAACAGAAGGCAAGCTCCAAGCCATCTCCTGGGCAAGAACAAAGAAAAAACCTTTTCTTGGTAAGATCATTAGAGTGAGAAATTACAGTGTTTAGGAGATGTATAGCAAGCTAATTGATTTGATTGAAAAAACCAACAACTCAAACCCCCACATTAGGGAAGGAATGCTGTCTTAGGGAAGTATGTGTAATGTTGTGACTATCTGCCATGTAAAGAATCCCCAGGAGCATAGTCTTGTACCACATATGCTGTATGTGGAAGGAAAAAAAGACAATCCCTTCTGCAAAGGTTTAATTTGCATGTGCAAAAATGAAGATTCTTTGCTTCTCATTGTAATTATGTCAGTATAATTCTCTTTATTAAACAGTGTGCAGAAAACATAGGTGTCTTTGGACCACTTTGGCTGTATTAAATGGGGTTTTTTTGATTTATTGGTATATGTTACTATGGTAAAGTCCAAAGATGTCATCTGGCCTATAAGCTAAGTGCTGTTTGTATAAGTGCCTCTGAGGCTTTGCTTCCTACTCCACATTTCTTACTTTTTTTAAAGTGTCTGAGTAGTTGCCAAAGCAAAGTTTGAATCTGGATATATCCAGGCTTTCAGCTTCTGTTTGTCTTTGCAGTAATTACTGGTAAAATAGATGAGAGGAATAAAATATCTTTGAAAGGACTTAAAGCACATAATTGTGTCACATGTATTTATAGTCTGCCAAGTTTGAAGTGTGAGTTTTACATTGAGCAGCCACTTTTGGTTTAGCTTTTTGTAAGTCTGTGTATATGCAATGAGTACCAAGATTTCAAAGCGGTCAAGTTTAAGACAGAGCAGCAAGTACTTAATTAGTCCTATTCTTTGTCCTGGAAATTCTGGAGCTTTTGTTTTCTCTTGTAGGAGTTTGCCTGGGAATGCAGTTAGCAGTTGTGGAATTTGCAAGAAACTGTTTGAATTGGGAAGGTGAGCTCAGCATGCTGGTGTGAATATGATTTGTTTAGAGACATTTTTATTGTCTGTGTGAACTGTATGTCTATTATTAGAACTGTTTACAGATCCTGTGATTATTAGATACTTAGCTCTTGCAGCAAGATCATTTTCAGCTAAGTAGCCTGTGCTACCTCTCTGTGCAAGGGAGTAAGAGCTCTCTGTTATGCAGATTGTATGAAACCTGCTTTTTTGATCTAAAGAGTGTAGAAGAAAGTGTGCTTAGAGTTCATCTCTGTAGTCTCTTTCTGAAATGTGCTGGTGAGGAGAAGTAAAAACTGAGAAGTGCTTTTCTCACTTGCCTTCATTAGCCAGAGTGGCCAAACAAGGGCCATAGGAGTAGTAGTATGAAGAGATTTAACTTATCAATGAATTTCTAATACTAAGAACTGAGAGGAAAGTGTTTTGGAAACAGGAAAGGGAACTTATGTGTCTGAGGTCACATGCTTCCTCTGATTGCTTCAAGAGTGGTGCAGGATGTGTTTCAACACATGAGATAAATATAGACAAGCCCTGAAATGCCACAGAGCTGTTAAGAGTTTGTAGTGCATGTAGAGCAAATGTACTGTTTTTACTTTGAACTTCTGTTCCAGATGCAAATTCTACAGAATTTGACCCAGACACAAAAAACCCAGTTGTAAGTACTGTTTTTTTTCCCCTGCATGTGTTTTGTGAACATACATCTTTGTGAAAAAGGAAGTTACCTCTGTGTTAAAATCTATCTATATTTTCACGTGGTAGGACATGAGGTGATATCTGCTGTCCTTACTCAGTATTGTTTAAAAAGGTATTTTCTTTTGATATTTTCTTGCCGTTGCCTATTTGCTTCTGTGAATTGCCTTAGATTTATTTTTGTAATTTTTCTAATAGTTTCCTTGTATGTAAACTCATGCTAGGGGTAGACAATAATGATTGTTGGCTTTACTAGGGAATAAAATATAAAAAAGAGCTGAAAGGTGTAACTCAATCTATTACCAAAATAAAAATTTATATGACAAGATAAGAATTAAATGGAAAGGGGTTGAAAAATTCTTATATCTCTTATATATATATATAGTATAAATAAGCACTACACCCATCCCCCCTGTGCATCTTATGGTCTTTCTTTTGACAAAAATGTCAATGCCCCAGATATGGCAGGGCTCTCTGCATCATATGCTGATGATAGCATTTTAGAGTGGATTTCATCACATTATTAACGTAGTAAAACTTAAAAGTGATAAGGGAAAGAGGGTTTTTAAGAAAATGAAAAAGAACAGAAATTAATATGAGAAATAAAGCAGTGTCTTGGTGTGAGATGTAAACATTTGCTCTAGTGACAAATTAGGTGGGTTGCTCACAGT
Organism: Illadopsis cleaveri; assembly: GCA_013399915.1. Taxonomy (NCBI): domain Eukaryota; kingdom Metazoa; phylum Chordata; class Aves; order Passeriformes; family Timaliidae; genus Illadopsis; species Illadopsis cleaveri. Next base: position 164,040 of record VXBB01024410.1, read on the forward strand.
GACCTACTGTTTCTGTATGAATTCTCTTCAAAAGAACTTTGTTGGGATTTGCAAGTAAAACATACTTTTTTTCTTGTCTGCTTAGTCTGAAATAGGCAAATGAGAGGGTTTTTAAAGCGTTTGCTCAGTTTGTCAAAGTTCCTTGTTTGCATAGGAAAGATAATCTAGTCTGAACTTTTGGAGGTAAATTAAAGACCTTTGGAGTTTCAGGGTGAGACTTGCTGCTAGAACTTGGTGGGGTTTGGAGAAGTCCTCAGGTGAGTGAAGGTAAACTTTGCTTTTGGCATCAAATTTGTGGCATTGCCGTAGTTAGAGGACTCTTCCTTTCTCCTTGACTATGTGCAAAGATGTACTCTTTCACTGCAGGGGTCAATTTCATAATAGCAGTTTGTTATATAATGTGGAAGGTGTTGAAAGCTTACTGTAAAATTTTAGATTGTAAGAAGCTAGAGCACAGAAGACTGATTCTGGGGCATCCTTATTTCTAGAGCTTTCTGAGTGCCAGTTTTATTTAATGGTATTTAACTGGGTGATTTGCTGTTTACATGCAAGGGCAAGTAAGGCAGATATGTTGAAGAGAAAATTATGTGGACATAAAGTTAAGAAAATAATGGAGTGAATGTGTGTGTCATGGAAGATTAATACATTGTTTACAATGGAAGTGTTATCATTCCAGTATGTGTAATGGATATTCTGTTTTTCTGAGCTGCATTAAGGTTCTGAAATTGGTTATTGACAGTCATATTTCAGCATCTTAATCTGATTTTTGACACCTCAGTTCTGGACAAGAAACAGATATAAATCATTCCAAGTGGGAGATTTGCACTACCAATAATTACACCTGCTAAATAATCTGCCTTAGCAGAGTCCATCTTGTGCTGAAAGCTGTTTAGATAGTCTATATAATCAATAAAAAAAATTGGAAGAGAAGTAGGTTACTGAAGCTTTTGAACTATCAAACTGGTGTAGATGTTTCATTATCCAAAAAAGTTAATTGGAGTATATCAGCACTGACAATATCTTGTGATGCCACTGTGTGCTAACTTAGGACTGAAGCAGTGTACTTTTCTTTTGGTTTCCTCTCCTTCAAAAACTGAAGAGGGAGAAGAAAGGTACTGGTGAGGCAGTAGTTACATTTCCTTTTATTTTTTAAAAAAAAGACAAAAATTGACATGTAGTTTGGCAGGGGAACTGAGGAGCATCATAAAATATGCAGCTACTTACATCACTTCTTAAGTTGCTAAGCATTCAGGTACTCAGAACTGTACAACTGCAGTTGGTAGTTCCATCTAAAGAACTTAGAAAGTACTTTGGTCTCTTGTGTTTCTCTTTTTTCTCTGCATCTATGGAAATCTGAACCTTTTTGCTGCAGATAAAAACTACAATTATCAAGTACTCATGTAACTCAGTATTACACAAAATCACAGAATCATTTAGGTTGGAAAAGATCTCTAAAATCATCAAGTCCAACCTTAAACCAAATACCACCTTGTCAACTGGACCATGGCCCTAAGTACCACATACATATGTGTCCTGAACATCTCCAGAGATGATGACCTCACCACATCCCTGGGCAGCCCATTCCAATGCTTAACAACCTTTCCAGAGAAGAAATTAGTCCTGATTTTCAATCTGAACCTCCCATGGCACAACTTGAGGCCATTTCCTCTCATCCTGTCGCTGGCTGCCTGGGAGAATAGCCCAATCCCCATCTGGCTACAACCTCCTGTCGGGCAGTAGAGACCGATAGGGTCACCCCTGGACTTCCTTTTCTCCAAGCTAAACCCCAGCTTCCTCAGCTGCTCCATGTCAGACTTGTGCTCCAGACCCTTCATCAGGTCTGTTGCCATTTTCTGGACATGCTCCAGTACCTCAATGCCCTTTTCCCCAGGGCAACTTTCCAGCCACTCTCCCCCAAGCTTGGAGCATTGCCCTCAGTCAGTAGGGAAGATGATGGAGGTACATGAGCTCTGCACAGCCCAAGTTGTCTCATCTTGATTGATTATTTGCAGGTGATGTTCCCATTATATATACTTTTAAGCTTTCTGCTTTACCTCCTAGCCTTTTTGAAAAATAATGATAGGTAAATTTTAGTGTTCTTTGCAGGAGGATGGCTGTTCAGAAAGGTAATGCACTTGCTTGAGTGTAGAGCTTGGAATGAATTTTCTCATGCAAATGGTAATTTCAAAAATAACTCCTTCGAAGGGAAACTGTATGGGCTCAATTGCTAGTGAACTGGATTCACTGGATGGATGAAGAGTTATTTTTGTTCCATTTCCCTCATCTTCCTCTACTATTAAACTTAGATTTTTTTTTAAATTATCCTTTTAATTATGCTATTTGTCTGTTTTATTGCGACTGCATCTAATAATGTTCTGGAAGAAGAAAAAGACTTTCTGGAAATGATTTTCCTTTTTTTCCCTTTGATTTAAGAAAGTTAGTTTTAACAGTGGTCATTGTTCTTCATGAACAATTACACCATGTATAGGATCATGTACCTGAACTTATTCTTCTGGGTAAAATAACTGCATTTTCTATGTACTCAAGAAATTGTGCAGTAGTATGTTTTGCCAGTAGGTGACACTCTTAAAACATGTTGGTTTCCTGGTGCCCGTGTTTCCTATTCAGGATGTCAGTAACCTGATTGAATTCCAAAATTTCTAAGATTGTCTAAGAGATGAAAAGGAATGTATGTCTCACACATGTAAAAGCATATCCTAAAACTCTGTGGTTGTACTTAGGTATGTGTGTAAAGTTGCTAGTGGAGCTTAGTTAGCATAGTGTGCATGTAGTATATATACTTTTGAAGTCAAAGCATATTGTTAGTTTAGAATATTTTCGTAAACCAGGAAGAAAGTAATACATATGATTTTCTTTCTTCCAAGAAAGAAAGGAATTTTTGAAGGTTTCCATTCATGCATCACTGGTGTGGAGTACTTTATTCCTCATTTCATGGAGGGTAAATGCAGGGATAGGAACCACAGTAGCATGGGGTCTTGAATGCACTTCACAGGCTTTGCAATTAAGCTGACTTTAAGTCCTTAAGTAACTCTGCAATCTAAGTGATTTATCAAGATAATGGATGATGTTGATGTTAAAATTCAGTCCAAAATTCCAAGTTCTCTAGTAGGACTGGTGCCTAATCCATTGGTTACTTGTCTTTAAAATGTCTGTTCTTCATATTTGTCTTTCACTAATTTCTTCTTGAAGTAAATAATGATGCCCATGAAAACACATCAGTTACAGGAATCATGCAAGGGAAAGGTTAAGACTGCACCAAATATGGCTAGTGAATTTTAACTGCAACAAGAATCACTCCGTTTGTATGTATTCTTACATGTCCCCATTCACAGAGTCATTACAAAAAAAGTACATACTTATGTAAATATAATTTAAAATGAGCATCTAATGTTGCAATTATCACACTTGGCATTGTTACATTGCTATTGAAAATAAGCACTTCATTTTCTAAAAATTTAAACTGCTTGTTTTATGAAATGTCATCTTTTGTGAATGATGAAACTGAACTGTGAGGAGTATTGGGTAGTATACTCTAGGAAGTACTCCTCAAATGGAATGCTGCACCTTTCTTTTTGTGTGTTTTAAAACTGTGTGATTTGAATTTCTTTAGAGGTCCAAATAATAGCCCAGGTAAAGCAGGAGTTCTTAAATAACACCTCAAATGTAGTGTGAAATAGAAATAGTAGTTATGAACTAGTTGGAAGGCATTTTAGCTGGAATGTGTGGCTGGTGACTGTGGGTGAAACACAATACAAACATACTTTTTTATCTGTTAAATCTTTATTCCATATGCTTTAAAATAATAACAAATTAGTGGATTTAGATGTACACATAATGTAAACAAATGCCGGGCACTTCTTCAAAGCCGTGATACTCGTTCTTGCAGGTGCCTCACTGTCCTGGAATAAGTATCTGTTTTACAATCATCACAAACTCATCAAAGCTGACAGATCCATCCTTATTTTTGTCCAACGATTTGATTATGTTATCAAGTGAGAATTGATCCTGTTTTTATAGGACAAGAATTTAAAAAAAAAAAGAAAAAAAAAGAAATAATTAGATCACCATGAACTTTTTTCTATGAAGAATGTTCCAAGAAATGATGCAGTCAGTAACAGTCAGTGTTACTTGAAGGTGTTACTGGTGGTGGTGTACTTAGTGGTTTGACTAGTTAAACTACTAGTCTGTTATTGCCTGCCAAAAATGTTAACAAAGATATATAACTATTTGAGAAATATGAAGTATTACTCAGATGGATTGCTCCAGTCTTCTGGGTAAATTTGGAATCTGGGAAATGGAGCAGGTGAAATAGCTAGCTGCAGCAAGTGCATAATCACCAATAAAAATTGCTATGCATATGACCTACTCCTTTATTAGATACTAAATTGAGCCCTGCGTGCACATTTGAAAACATGTTTCTACTGTCTCTATGCTTTGGGCCAGCATCTTAGGGTCTCCTTCCCTCCCTTTCCTCCCTCTTTAGTAGGAATACTGTATCCACTGTTAAAAACATCTTGCTAATGTATTAAATTTAGTTTAGATTGTTAGCTTTTTTTCTTGTCCTGTCTGGTAAGAGTGCATGTAGCATCCTGATGCAGTGAATATTCTGATAGCAACCCTGGTCAGGCTAATTAAATAATATAAACCAAATTTGGAGTTATAATTTAAATTCATAAAATATTTTCTTTTGTTCATGCCATGTATCTCTCAATGTTTTGTAACAACCTGTTATGTTTTGATACTGATTTATTATGGTGCCATAAATGTCTGCAAACAGACTTGTTGCTTAAAAATTTCTGAGGTCCAGACTGAAAACATCAGTATTGCTTTTTATGAACAATTCCATTTCCACGTATTTGGGAAAATGGGTATGATGCTGAATTGTCTTCAGTGTTATAGAAAGCATTATATTTCTGAATTTGCCATCACATTTCTATTAGTTTTTGGCAATCAATTTCTAAGCTGTCTTTTAAGGGAAAGAAAAAATGCTTTGTGTTTTATTAGGGTTTTTTTTGGGAGTCTGTTGTTAATAAGCCATTTCATGTTAATTGAAATTACTAAATTGGATTGCTGTAGTTCTCAAAATACTGTATTTTTCTATGGGAGTGCCACTTATTTTGACCTGTAGCAAAAATTGCTTTTGTGAGTTATCCAAAACACAGTATTTAAGGATTTGTCTAGCAGAAGAATGTAAATTATGTCCTAATGCAGTTCAGGAAAGAGTTGGCAGAGAATATATATATAAAATCAGAACATAGTTTTGGGGGTTTTTTCTACCTACAGGGAAGGGGTGTTTCTCTCTCTAGCTTGGTGGCATCTCTTTTCTTTACTTGGCATCATTCTGGAATGGCAAAACTTTTTATTTTGTGATGGTGGTAATTTAGCCTAGATAGAAATTGGCAGAGGTCTCTTGCTTTTAAATGTGTTCTACTGTTTTACTTGGTTTATAGATTCTTTTCTCTATATTTTATAGATTCAAGATGAATTATTTAGATAAAATGAAAAATGCTTTATAAGATTCAGGTACAATATATCAGGTGAAATTTGGCTTGCGTTAAAAAAAACAAAACAAAAAACCAAACTCAAACAGAACAGCTCTTAGATTTTTTTGCATTTGATTTCATAGGACTTTGTTATTAACTCTATGCTCAAATATCTGTTTGGAGCTACTGTTCATCAATGTAAATGAAGTTTTATAAGCCAAACCTTATTTAAGAATTATGGATTTAGTGAAACCATTTGGGCACAGCAATCTGCCCTGATCATCACTGCCTGTATTTCCTTTTTCTTGTGCATTCCATGGAAGCACAGTGAATACAGTGAGAGTGAAACTTACCTTCAGGTACTGTGCAAATTGATTCTGAAGTAAATTCTTCAGCCCAGGAATGGACAGTGTACTGGTGCTGCCCTCCTGTAAAGCATACTGGGTAAAATACTTCAAAAGGTTGTCGTTGAGTAAATGCTCCATGTTTCTCAGATGTTTTCTTGAAGAATAACTGCAAACAAAACAGATAATAACAATCACAATTTGAAAAATATTTGACATTCTCTTCATTGTTTAATTAACTATTTAATGAGTAATACTTAACCTAGATAAAAAGAGTTGGGTTTTTTTCCCTGTAAAATTGATCAACTTTCCCAAGAAAGGAAATTATCTAAGTTAGGTTTAAGGATTTGAAAGACCCAATATATTTAGGTTATACTTACTCACTCAGAACCCAGAGCTTTCAGGTGTATCCAGCAGTGAGAGTCTCAGATTGGGGCAACCTTTATAGTTGCTTGCATGCTCCACCCTAATTATGAAAGTAGCATGTGTCGTTGAGTCAGTGCACTAGTTACTGTGTTTTCAGTAGTCAAAGGAATAGGATACTTTAGTAGTAGAAATGAGTACTATTTTTTTATCTCTGAAATGTGTCATCATCCTCCACTGCACTTGATGTATATTTACTTGGTCTTTATAGGTGATACTGGAGAGGTTTTCTTGCTTGAATTTGTGTATTCTTCACTTCAAGATTTACTGCCCTCAGAGGAGTGTGAAAAAGACTCCTATGGTGATACGTATAGCATTTGTTATTATACTGGCATTTTGGAAATTGGCAAATATAAGGTTTTTTTAAAAATAACCAAATACGTAAATAAAATATTAAGAAGCTACTCGCTCTTTCTGTGAGTAGATAATCACACTTCTCCATATTTTATGCTATTTCTTAGCACAGGAAAGAGATGAAGTTCCTATGGAATAAAATTTTGGTGTTAAGAATCAAAACATTCCATGATATAAATGGCAAAAAACTGAAGCATTCTAAATTAGAAAGTTGAATATGAGGTTCTGAAAAACAATTCCTCCTCAGGAACACCTCTATAACTGAGTATTGTGTTCTGCAGGTTCTGCATGTTCCATTCTGAATGTTCCAATGGTTTTATTCATGTTCCATTGATGATCTGTGGGACATCCTGGAGTTGATAATCAGCCTGTGGTTGATGTTTCATGACCCAACACTGTTAATTTTGAAATGCTGAGTTGCTGGCTTTGGCTGTGGTTTCTACTTGTGGTTTCTAATCTGCCTGCTGTCTGTTGTCATTTTTTTTGTGCTTGTCTCCAGTCCCACTGACTAGATTTTTCACCCTCTCCATCATTTCTTCAGAATACGTTGTCATTTCATAATTTATAACTCTAAACCAAGAGCTTTGTGGGTCTGTAGGAGATGGATGGGACAGAAGAATGTTTTTGGAACTGGAGATGTATGGGTCTAGGATTCCATAACAGGTAAGGAGGAGGCTTCCTGAGAAAACCAGGCAAACTTTGGTAGGTGAATTATGTAGATACATCACCTTGCATTAGCAGCCCATTTGAATTTGAGTGCTTGCACTCACTTCCAAGTGTCAGAAGAGTATTAGAAGAGTCCCTAGAGATCATGTAATCAATTATTTCCTTTTCCCTGGAGTGAGGTCATCAATATTTATGCTGAATGCCTGCTGAACTTATTCTTAAGTGCCTTAAATAATGTGGAATGCACAGCCTCCTTATCTGGTCTATTCCTTGTGGGTTTTGTTGGAGTGCATTACTGTGTGTCCACAAGCCTTGCTGCACTTAAATCCTTTGATTCTCCTGTCTCTGCAGATAGGCAGAACAGACATCTTCCTTCTTAAAATGGCCTTTTACATCAGCAAAATTCCCTGTCCTTTTTATTTTTTTTTGATTCAGAAATCCTTGCTAGTTTAGTCTTCCTTTGCAAGACCTGCTACTTAGACCTAGTAATTTCTTCTTGACTTTACTCGGTTGTTTCCCATTCTGCTTGAGATGCCATGTCCAAAGCTGTGCAACTTCACCTCTCTGGGTGATCATGGTGTTGCAGATTTAAATAGCTCCAGAGGCATTTAGTTGATGAGCACAATTTCTGTATTATTTTACAGGGAGGTGTCCAGCTACAGGTTTTTAACAGTGGACGACTTTGTCAAGTTTCTTGACTCTTAATTTCACGATTGTGGAGAGGACAGATATGCTGAGTATTTTGATTCAGTGCAAAAGCTTGGCATTGGCTTAGAATTCACAGAACTGGGGCAAGGCGCCCCCCAGTATCTGTCCAGCCCAGCTGAGGGGCAAAGCTGGAAATGCACTTTCTCCTATGTTTGCTTTTTGGCTCTACAGAAATTCAGGAGCTACTGCTGTCTATACTAACAGACCCTCTCCTGCTGCTATGGGATATGGGAGTAGCAGTGCAAGCAAGCATGGGGCTCGTGGCCTGGAATGCATTGTATGGGTTAGGGTGAGTCCCATACACCAAACTGGGGCATGAACTCTGTGGTCGTTCATGGCAATAAGATAATCATAAGTCCTTTTGTCTTCTTTTTCTTTCTGCCAACAAAATGAAAAAGAAATACCTGTCTTTTTCTCCTTTCATTCTCTTTTCCACCTCTGCCAGGTAGTCAGATTTTAGTAGTATTGCATGACTGGATGATCTCTTAAGGCTTTTCTTCCCCACCTACTAATTCCTCCCTGCAGCTCCTGTGTGGTAGCCTCACCATCCTTACTGCTTTATCCCTTTTGGAAGCAGTGCCGGGAAGCTGGTGTGCCTGATCTGTATTGTTGACATTACAGTATTTGCAAGATTTGTTTTAAGTATTCAAATGACTTCTCTTTGTACCTAAGGCACCTCCCTGAGTATAAAACTAGTAATAGTAAGATCTTAGTGGTATGGAAAAGCTGCATTTCGAGGGATCACAACTTAGAATTCAGCGCATTAGCCTTGTTAGCCTTGTTAATTTGCTAAGGGTTCATTAAAGAACATCACCTAATTGCAAAATAGCATAACCAGTTTTACTGAAACATCATCCCGGGAAAGTGAGAGACCAACGTCTGGAAATTTGAGTGCTTTCCTCAAGAGTTTTCTGCCAAATCTTGGGATGAGTCCAGTGTCCTCAGATCAGTTCCGTTCACAAGGCACTGTACTCTACAAGTCTGTTTGAATGAGAAACTGGCAGAACTGGGATTTGGAGTTTGATCTCCTGACTCTTTGTCCTCTTCATTCTCATTTAGCTTGCAGTGCCCTCCTCCAGTAATTTATCTGGCATCTCTGAACTCTGTGTTGGAATCAGCCACAGAACTCAGTTTGACAGGCCCCAGTACATTGTCTTTTTCAGAAGATCTCTTTGTAGGACTTAAGTGCTATTCTGAAATACACCCATCTTATCCAGCACAGCTTAGCAATGGCAGAATGATATCCAGGTTTAAGGAATTCTGGTTGCTCACTAAGAATTTGAACAAAAGTAGGGGAAGATAATATGTTACTGTTGCTGCCCTTAGATGATGTGTGACTAGCAGACAGCAGCATTTATCTATGCTAAAGAACAGCACTTGGAGTTTTGACATCTGTGCAAGCTGACTTCCAGTGTAGAAACAGCAATCCAACTTTGGTTCCAATGTCTTGCTGCTCTTTCCTGCATGTATGAAAATATGCAATTTCTGCAGTTTATGATATAATTCTCTTGGGCTTACCCTGGTCTAGAGAAGTCATAGTAAGCACAGTATCCTTTTGGAATTGACATTTTTATTTTAGTTTAGACAGAAAGCCATTAGCAAAAAGAGGACTAAGTTGTTAATGCCTTGTAAATTTGTTTAGGGGTGCACATCACATGTTCCTGTGATGGTTCTGTATCATTTTCTTTCAGTGATGGTGTGTGCAGATTCAGTACTCACTCAAAACTGGCTATTGGTGAATATTTCCCTAGTAAACTGGTTTGTTGTCATATTTGGAGCAAGCAGTTTCAGTCACATTGGGGAGTAAGGGAACACAAGCTGCAGGGATGACTGAAGTTTGGGCACCACCACTATAGTGGTTGGGGGGTGAAGTTCATGGCATCACAGTCATGTGCATTTAATGATGGATTAAATGGGATGATAACCCAGGTGCTGTCGCTTTTGCCCTTGTCACATCCTTCCAGCCCTGTTGATGGCTGAATGTTATCTGTGAATCTGTGCTCCTTGTTTACCTTAATGTGCTGGACTGTAAATTGGGTTGGTTTGAAACTGGATTTCTGTGCCATTCATTGACACTGTTGGAAGGGACAGGGCACTCACCACAGGGGTGGGGCTGTCACCTGAGGGCAGTGACTATCTCAAATCATCCTGTTTAATTGCCTGGCCACGGGTTAACGCCCTAACCCTACAGTATTTTTCCACCTTTGGTATATTTTATTGTAGCAGCACTAGACTCAGTTGTATGTAAGCCCAGCTACTTTAAAGCAATTTCAGGAATCTTTGTGAGGCTTATTTTACAGCCTAGCCACAGTATTGAAATGTCCACTGTCAAAGTGAAATTTGCTGTAATGGAGAAGAACATACCTTTGTGGATGTTCAGCACTCGAAAAGAAAGAGCAGGAAGCATCTTTGTGCTTAGTGTTCACTTATTTCTACTTATATAGTGCTTGTGCATCATCTCCAGCTTACAGACATCCATTGCTAGATCAAAGTCCTTTGTTAATTTTGCTTATTTTTTGTAGCAGAAAAAGGTGGGAGATGTGGGAGAAAGATAATGGGACAATCAAAGTAAATTGGGCTGGGCTGGGGACTCTGTGGAACGTATGAATCCTATATGATTTGCAAAGAAATCTTGCACAGGTGACAATTTTGATTTCTTATTGAGTAAAAAAGCAGAACAGAATTCGTATACAACTAGTGCTAGTATGAAGAATGTACATGTGTCTGTGCCTGTGTACATTACCAATCCTCATGCTGATCTGAAGTTAAATATGGGATACATTGTACTGTGGATAATTTGCAAATAATGAAAGCCATGGAGATGCAGATGTCTGCTGCTACCACGATGTGTGTTCATTTCAGCTCTAAGGGCTTTGGAGAGTTCTGCAGAGAATCAGTCCCGCAACTGCACGCAGTCATCTTCAGACATTCTTGACCTGTCTACAAAAAGGAACAGACTTTAAAGTTGGGATACTGAGAGCCAGTCTAACCCATGGGTAACTTTTCCAAGATGTTTGGTGGCTGGCAGATATGGGAACTAGCTCTGTAGTGCAAATAGGGGAGTTGTGATAGAACATTTCAGTATTGTCAGTTGGTCCTTGCTGTTGGGCTAGGAGGAGACAAAGTACTGACTGAGAGAAAAGGAACATTCAGTGAACAAACTTTCTGAAAAAGATCAAATAATTACGGTGAGAAGTTCAGCAAACTACACTGAAGCAATTGGCGTTGCTTTGAGGGAGGGAACTGTTAGATGGAAGCTGGGGATGAGTTGTACTTTATGTGTCGCAGGTGATGCATTCCCTATGTTGAAATTGTCATTGTTTGTAAAACCTGTAGTGGTGACATGTAAAAGGGTTGTCTCATCTCACAAATTAAACTAAGCTATATAGGTTATCCTGACAAGAGTCTCTTGCAGGCCCTCCCTTGTGACATAGACCTAATGAGATGTTGAAGGTGTTTCCCTAAACAGGACTGGGTGCGACTGCTACAGGGATGAATTATTTAGTAAGATGCATTGTTTGTAGTCAGCTTTAAATTGGTGATGTGTTATTCATTGTAACTATATGTGTCAGCTGTTGCTGCCATATGTACACATCTGGCAGACTAATTTATTGCTGAAACTCCCTGTGATGTAGATATTCTGTATTGCACAAGATAGTTTTGAGGGAGAATGTCTTTCAGTAATAGGTTTTATCCTTCCATTTTGTGAACCTTGACTCGTGCAGCAGTGCAATATGGTTGCTACTGCCATAGCTGAAAGTTACAGTTATGTAGGTGCTAAAACCCTAAAACCCCTTTTTGTTCCATACTAAACTTGGATTTGTTTTTTGAAATTCTTTGGAGTGATCAAAAATGTATAAATCTCCATTCTAGCAAAGCATATATGGATTTATGGAGGAGTGGCTTTGGTTGAGTTTCAGGTAGGGCAAAGAAAGTATAAGTACAATAATGCTGTACAAGAGGCACTGGTGAGTTTATTTCTCTGATGAGATTAGGTCTTTTCTCAGCTGTCCTTTGACACTGGAGATGCCTGGAGCCTCTACATGTCACAGCTGTGTCTAAAAACGTTTCTTCATCCTGAAGAAAAAATCAATGAGGAGACTGGAATCAAGTTTGTAATGCATTTTCAGACTGTTGTTGTTGCTTTCAACAATGCAAACCTGATGGACTGTTCAAAAGAGGCCTAGAGGTGCATCTAGTAAGACACATAGGCACAAAATTTAGGGATTACATGACACTGAGATGCCTAATCTCAAAAGGGGAAATGTTCCACTAAGAAACTCCCTTGCCCAGAATATTTTTAACTAGAAATAGTTGTAATCTGTTTTCATGTGAATCCAGGACTACTGTCTGTCAATGTAATAATCCTACTGGTGAATCAGAAATATCATATCTGATTGTCTTGATCCTTGAAGGGTGTAATCCATTTTGTATTTTTAGAATTTATTTAAAATTATTTGACAGACAAGAGTCTGATACAATATGAATTTGTGTAGCTTTCTTATAAAGCCTACAGCTTGAGATGATGGTGTGGTGACATGATAGGATCTTCTTGATTGGCTTTGTGTGCATGTGGGAAAGATGGGGAATCCTGGGCTCTGGGTTCTCTAAAACAGTTTCGGCTTTTCTATTATACAGCAGAGGCTAGGAGAATGAGTGTTGTGGTGTTTTGACCCCACAGACCAGCGTGCACTCTTCTGTGGGTGTACACTGAGTAGGGACAGGGGTCTCTCAGCACAGTTAACCGTGTTCAAGCCCCTAGAAATCAGTGATTGAGGTCTTATATCAGAATTGTCTTGTACTGACCCTTTAGGTCCCTTTGCCCCTGCTGGAGCTGTGCTGACTTTGCTGCTCAAGTGGAAGGGAGTTACTGGGATAGTGTCACAATATCGAGCTGAAGGTGCTTGTGCTAGATAATGACCACCTACATTCTGCCAGGAAAAGGTAAATTTGGGGAAAACAGCAGCAACCATGAGAGGTGCCCTTAGGCAGAAAGAAATGGAGGTCATTTTTTGGTAGAAACATCTGAGTCTCTTCAATTTCCTGACCTTCAGCGCTGTGTATCTGGATGGTCAGCCTTGCTGGCCTGATCAGACTCAGCAGTACAAAATGCAGTGGCAGAGAAATAGAACAGTGGTAAGAACTTTGGAGCTCTCTCTTTGATTTGGAGAGAGAGGTGCTTATATGCACTAGTAGAATTCCAGAAGTTAGTAATTCTCAGTCAGAAATCTGCAAGTGAGCCATGCCATGTGAAATCAGATAATTAGTGATGTTCTGGGGTATGTTTTGTTACCAATGGGAAACATAACAAAAATGCTGTTACAAAGTAATAGCTTTACCTTTGGCATAGAAATCCCTCATCTTGTTAGCATTTTGATGTATTAGTATCTAGATATAATAGATGTTTGCTAAATTATTTCCAAAGGAAAACTCTCAAAATTACCATTAATTACTTTCAGGTCATTCTGTTAATGAGAATTTAAGACAATGGAAGCAAGAAGCTCCTAGAAAAGTCTCCCTCCATCCTCTGTTTTGACCCAGTAAGAGTGGGACCTGAGGGAAAATTGAAGAAATTAGGGGAACTAATGAGGCCTATGAGAAGAGTAGCAGTTGTCTAACTAACAATATAGAGCTATCAGTTTTCTAACTATTTTTTACGTGATTATGCCCTATTGAAAGAAATTAAGATGTTGCTACTTACAGAAATGGTAGTTAAGAAAGGATACTGCTTGTATACCTAACTTAATTTTAGATTTTTTAATTACCCAATTTGATTATTAAAACCAAATTATTCTAGATTCAATAAATAACAGGAATAGGAGTTTGGAATTTCTCAGTTTACACAATTGCATCAAATGAGCAATTTAAACATCTGTAAACCAGAACTGTGAAGAAGTAGATTTGCATTTTGTTGTAAACTGAAATTAACAAATTATCCACCTCAGCCATAACTCACTTCTCAGCTGTGCTAGTGAGGGAATGAACTATAAATTAAGTTGAATTTACCTTCAAGCCAATTTCATTTATTTTAGGTTAGTGACTAGTCTTCTCTTCAACACAAAAAGACTTTTCTTTGTTTTTTTCTTCCTGTAATACACAGGAGTTCACAGCTCAGCAGTAACAAAATGTAGCTTTAAGTAATTTCTTAGGATTCAGAATCACTAGTGGACAGAATTTTATAAGAAAGTTTTTAGTATCTTTAGCTGGTGAGGCAGTGCACCAGATGCCGTGTGGAGCTCAGCCTTAAGGCTGGCACCAGTTTGGAACAGACCTGTGTAACCCCAAGATACCTGTGCCTGCTATGCTGAAATGTCAAAAAAGGAGAAACATTGGTTTTTCTCTGAGACATTAATAAAGTCCATTTTTCCCAGCACCTCTGCACAGTCATCTTCTGTTGCCCATTGGATCCTAGTATTAAAAAGCCCTAATATCTGGCTGTGAAGAATCTGGAATTATAAATTTGAAAATAATGAAAATATATGTCTAAAACCACTTGGTGATTATTGCACTGCAGCTGAAAGATAATACAGATTTATTAGCCGTGGCTTCCATTGGCACTGTCATTTGGCCTGGCTAATTAGGGAGAGCCTGTGTAGGCATCAGAGACGTAACTTGCCATAAAACTGTTGACTTTGGTCTTCACTGATGAGAAGGAAGCCCAGCAGTTGCCCAAGAACCTGGGAAAACACCAAAACCTCAGTACGGCTCAAACTGTACAATGAAAAATTAGTTTTGACAAATCACAGCAGACATGCTGCGTCTGCAAATGACACAGATCAGTGACAGTACTTCCTTGCACAGCTTGACTTTGTGTGCAACTTTTTTGTCTTGTGGCAAAGAAATATTCTAATCTTTCTCAGAATAATCCATTTTAAGTAGCGATAAATAGAGTTCTTGCAAGGTTTGTGTTGTCTTGCTGTTTCTCTCACTGTGAATGTAGAATTGTAGTGAGGAACGGTATGAATTAACTAATACAAAGTAAATTACCATTTTTGAGATTTAGTATCATTAACACCATTATGTGGTGAAAATATTTATATTATCACCTTCTCACTCAACTTATTTTTACCTGCATTTTCTGAGCTGAAACTTAAGTAATGAGACATTTAATATCTGTCTTCTTGGAGAAATTAGAGAGCCAGTACTTAAGCAAATAACTAAAAAAGTTTCTAAAAATAATTTTTTATTTTCTTCATTCCACCACATGCTTGCAAACTCAGCAAAATGTGAAGGTTAAGTGACAAATAGCACTGAGAGGATCTTTATTTTAGATAAGGAATTAAAAGGAGAGAACCCTGCTTTCCTCTTAGAACCCAGACTGAGCTGATGAAATACATTTCTGAACTAAGCACACCTGTGATTATATCACAGGAAGGCAATGTGTGCGGTGTTCTACAGTGCGTATTATGGTGTCACCTTTACTTTAAGAAGAGCACACTGGGTCAGACCACAGCTCCATCTAGACCAAAGGCTCAACTTGACCTGTCTCTCCCTTTACAAAATCTTTGTTGGCAGTGTCCCAATCTGTTCCAGCTGCCCAGTTGCCCTGTACTTCTACATTTTTGTTAAAGCATAAGTCTGGCATGGCCATCACGTGGTTTAGACTATGAGTGTCTGTGTCTCCACTGAGGCATTTGCCACTTGGGTGGCTGTGGGTGACAAGGCTGATGGGCAGTTATTCACCACAGGTACTGGATCAGCTGTTTCACCTTTCAGTTGCTTCAAAATTGAATGAGTACCATCTGTATCCAGTGCTTTACTGTCTATTTTGTCTGTTTTGTAACCACTTCTTTTAACATTTCAATTTGAGATGGACACATCAGAATTTCCCCTGAAGATGGATTTTTGCTTGGCAATGTCTTTTAACTCCTTGACACTGCACACAGGCTGAATGATCATGTTTTTTCTGCCATGGTCATAGTTCTGAGTATGAGTTTTATTATATCTTTTAGTCCTGATAATTGATTAGCTTCACAATGCCAATTTTCTCCATAAATTAAAATTAATAAAAATAATTGACTCTCAGTTATTGATGCCTTTTACAAGTTTCTTCTTAAATATTTGGGTGATGGTATTAATGATTGGATATTTATGCATATAAACTTAAAAGTTTTTATGTTTTCTTCATTTGAACATTTAGTTTCTGTGAAGAATGCCTTCTTGCTGTTAATAACCTCGCACCTTTTCCCTTCCTTAAAATTTTCTTCATAAAAAAGCATTTATCTAAGTAGAAATGCACATTGGATTATCAAAAAAGCTTTGCCCTTTCCAGTACTTACAAAAGGAATTATGTGTGACTAATTGTAAGTCAAATAGGGAAATTTATGCTATGTACAAAACTTTTTTCTGGATGAAGTGAATGTAGGTGAGTGTCTGTCAGTGTTTGATTTAATAAGCAGAGAACATTCTATTTAATGGAGAACTGTATGCCCGAGTCTGTGTTGGTAATGCTGCAATATATTGTGTGTCACTTCAGAATGAACTGAGGATGCTCTGGGATGGTGTATAGAGTGTTGACAAAGACTGGATGTTAAAGGGACATTCACAAAACCATTTTTGTGCAAGTGTGTAGTACATGTTAGGGCAGAACAACACTGCTTACCTCGTGGCTTAGAGGAGCATTTCAAGTTGCCACTTGTTTTGATGAGATTTTCCAGCTGGAAAGTATTGGCCCCTGTCTGTCTTGTGGTCCCTACAGAGAGAAGCACTCAGGTGGTTCCCTTAAATTATTTATCTAGAAGTTATGCAGCTGCAGTTATGTGAGATAATTCTCACACAGAGGGGAAACGCTGTAACTAGTGAACTAGTTCCTCAACATTGTTCTGTTTGGCAAGTTGATAATGTAAAGAAAGAGGACTTGTCCAGATCCCTTAATGCTGTGATTATATTGCTGAATATAACAGCTCCAAAACATCTTCTGCACCCACTGACCTTAAAACAAACTTGCAGAAATTGTGTATTAACAAAAAACCTAAAAATTGGGGAACATGAAATAGTTTACCTGTTCGTAGATTCCTGCATAACTCGATAGATTACTGGAGGTCATATGTTGAAAACTACATGAAATCTCCAATTTTATGAATGCTATTTCTGTAGATGTTTCTCCTACCCAGATAAGGGACCAAGTGACATTAGGGCACTGGCCTTGTTAGAAGGTCACCTGGGAATGAATGCGTGGTTTCTGTATCCTTAGCTGCCTTGTTTCTAAAGTGTAGGAACAAGATTCGATATCACAGAAGTCCTGGTTCTGCTAGGTTAAAAAAATGTTTAATCTGCTTTATTTTTCCCATACCAAATGGAGGTAAACACACTTGCCTTTGTAAAGTGGCTTGAAAGGTCTGTGCAGCAGCTGAGGACTTCCATCCTTTTCTTAATAGCCTTTTAGACACCCAGGAGTGAGAACTGGAACTGAACATGTGCCTAGAAGTGCATGGGCAATGCAAAACAAACGGATTCAAATCAGTTGAATGGTTGTATGGGAGGGTGTATTTTATTAGATGTGAGTGGCCTGTTCATTATGTTGTGAAGTACTTAATTTTTATTAAAAAGAAACAAAAAGCTATTAGCTAAAGTTGTAGTTTTAATAAATACTCTGCCCCCTGACCCCTCTATGAAATTAATGTGATGGAAGAAAAATAATGTGAAGTATAAGAAAATTATGAAAGTTCTACAAAAGGAGGACCTTTTTATTAATGAGGTTTTCTGTTTCCTTAATTCTGGATTTATTTGCTTCCCATTCTTCATTGTATTTGATAATACAGTGTCCCATACTGAGGAGTTAGGCACTGAACAACAGAACTGCAATGTATTTGACAGTGATGCACTATAGATCTGTGCTTTTAAATTAAAAGTTTTTTCTGTGTTTCCTGCCTCTTCATTCTGCTATTGGAGACTATCAGAGGTGCAGGTGAAGGATAAAAATGATTTTTGTAGGGGCACCACTGGAAAAACTTTGCCTTTGTGAGGTTGGCTGTGCTAGGTGCCTGTTGTGTGCCACTGTGGTGATGCAGCCTGGAACTTTGGCTGTGTTGTGGCAATGTCTTTTGGTTGCTCAGTAAACGTTTGTAGTATTTGAGTAGATCACTGCATTATCTGTTGAATTAATCTGTACCTGGCCACCCACACTTTTCACAGAGGGTGTCAGGAGTTCTGCTGGGTGCGTTCAGCTGATGTCACGCTAATTAAATGCATGCTTGGTCTGCACTACTATGAAGTTGATTCTATAAATGTTACTTTCTTACAAACAATATTGGTAAATTTTTTCCTATAGGCTTTCACTATCTTGTTGTTAAATAAGGAGTGATCTGAAGATCCATTTCTCTCTGAACTTTTTGCTAGTGGTTCTCCATATACATACACACACCCTCTCTGCTTCTCTCTTCTGATGTCCTCACAGGTAGCTCTTCCTGATGGTTTGTATTTTCAAAGCTTGTACTATCTCCATCCCTAAAAATGAATATGAAGATTTGTAGTTCTGATTTTATGATCTGTTAGCAAGCAAGAACTGCACAGGTGTGTCTGTACTGTCATGTTAACTCTGGACTTTGTTTCATGAATCCAGGCATCCCAGTGGTGCTCACTGGTGCCCTATTGGGAGAGGAAGTGATTAGCGTTTGATGTACATGGCGTGGGTGCAACTGGCCAAGCCACTTGTCATTTTGAATGGTGCCTGATCCTGACCCCCTGATTAGACCTTATAATCACAGTTAAGGAAAGCAAATTCCAAAGAATTCTTGTCATTTCATGTTGAAGGGAATAGAGTTAACATGCTGGGGGAGATCACAAGAAGTGCAGAATTAAATTACGATCTGAACAGTGATGTTTATTAGGTTTTTGGAGGAAGTAAGACAGACAAAATGAGACAGGAGGGATCCTACTCAGAAGGAAGACATCACGGTTTCTACCTGAAATTTTTTAAAAAAAAAGTATTGTAGGTCATAAGTGTTTTATCAGAATAAAGTCTTCCAGACAAGATGGTCTTTGCCAACTGAAGCTTTTCTGAAGTGGAAGCAGGAAGCTATTAAATGTAGAGCATGTGTCTCAAAGCATCCCTGAATTGCCTGGCAGAGGTAATCAAGGTAATTAATCTCTGCTATGATATTAATGTATATCATTCTTTCTGGTTTTCTGAAGCTGAAAAGATGTTTACTGTTGTTGGATAGACAGTAATGAAAATACCAAAGTACTTAACAAGATAATCTGTTTAAAGTTGTGCCTTTGCAATTATCTCCCTATGCTTTTTTAAAAATGTAGTTTACAATAGGAAACTATAGGATTTAGCAAATCCTAGAATTACAAGTCAGTACCTTGATGACCACTATGTGATATCCAGCTCTTGCTTCAGTTTTTCCAGAATAAGAAGAAAAGCGTTATGACGTGTATGTGGGAGGGAGGATAAGGAGTCGTGGAAGTAATTTGCTGTTGAATGCGTGGGGGAAGGAAAATCCCATTGCTTGTTGCTGGAGAGCTTTCCAGAAGAATAAATGTCAATATTGTATGCCTAACAAGACACCCAGCATTCATGTTCTCTGTAACTTAGAAAAAGTTATAGACATGAAAGACCAGATAGGTCAAAGTACATTTATTGTTTTGGGCATGCAATGGAAGACAACGAGTTGGTACAGTGCACCCCCCACATCTGAGCAAGATGTTTCCATTTTAAGGGAAAGGGCTTCAGTTTCACCTCAGGACTTTTAAGGGAGAAGCTCTAGAACCTTCTGTCCTTCTCTCCTGGTAATTGGCCCAGTGCCAGGACAAAGGCACCTGTTGGTCTCTGTAGCTGTTCCTCAGAAATGTAGCTATTTTCTATTGGGTGGTTTGCCAAAAGCCCTCCTAAAACATTAAGTACTGAAGAAGGAGCATAGAGGTGCTCAGGGCTTTTTGGGGTGCCTTGGAAAGGTGTAAGGGACTTCCCTACATCTGTGCATGGCTTTTGTTTTTGTTTTGTATCGTTTGCTATTTTCTCATTAATTAAAACCTTTTGCTTTTCAAAACAAATGAGCCGTCTTGCAATTATTTTAAAACCGTTTCTGAGAAGTTGCTGGTCAGCCCTCAGAACCTGATACATCTTCACGGGGCTTATAACACACTGGCCACCATGCAGTCTGTATCAAAGAGTAGTAATTAAAATTTGAGTGTTTGATCCAGAGGCTCTCTGCGTAGATATTCCCTGTTATATGTCTGGTCTGCTCTTAATCTATAAGATTGACATTACTAGAATTTCTCAAATTAGTAAATTAAGTGGAAGGACCACTAAGTAATGAAGTGGTCAGCTTCAGTTCTAGAGGGCCTTTTATTTTGTGTGCTTTGTTATGGAGTGTAGGTAGTAGAGGTGAGGGAACTGGCTCAGTGACATGTAAACAGGAATTAAATCAAACCAGAAGCTTTTAAAGAGGAAGAGAGAAGGAGGATGTTACAAAAATGCATGTAACACATTTCAAGATATCTACATGGTAGGTATGAATCAGTTTAAACAGTAAAAGTGATCCTGCATGCCTTCCAACACCAATTACTTTAGCTTGCAGTGTTCTTCCTGGTTGTGATCCTTTGTGAGATGCTGTTTCAAAATGCAAAAATGTAAACGAAGAAGAGAATGGGGTGAAAGGTAGGAAGAAGAAGCATGACTATACTGTTAATTAGTATGGGAGCTACTCTGGCCTTCATTATCTACATCTATTTTCATTTCTACAAAGTTACAGCTTAGATGTAAAAGAACAGTTGAAAAGAAAATAGACTTGTGCAGGAGAACAAATTGCTTCAATTAAAGATTACAAGGGTTGGCATGAGCTGGCTGCTTTATGTGGTTTTCCAGAGTGGACTCAGCTGAGCTACTTGTTAAGGGAATCAGATTGGCACAAGATTTTTGCCACTGGGTATAGATCAAGATTTACTTTCACAACTGTCTGCCGTTGTCTCTAGTGGGATTTTTTTGCGAAGAGATACAGCTTGCAAAATACCTTGTAGCAGTTTAACATGCTTGCTCAGTGGTGTCTTTAACACATTTCAAGATGTTTTCTCACTACTTTGCTTTTCCTTGGGATCTTGAATTGTACTATGGGGTTTTTGTTCTTCAAAGAGTTAAACATTAGCATTTTTTATTCTGAGTAAGTGCATTGTTCTTCTTTCTGTTCAGCTGATTTTCATAGAATATTCATCTATCAGAGATAACAATTTAGCCCAACTAGTAGAAAATTCTTTTTGATGTAGAAATGTCAGATTTTAAATTCTGGTCTGTTTCAAAAGGTGATCAATCAGCCATTAAAGTGATAGCCACTGATTTTTGGGCATAATATGAAGCATAATACTCTAATTAGAAGGAGTGGTACTGGGCTGCTTCCTACATATCTGTAGCAGAGAAATCTCCTTGTGGAACTAGAATCCTTTCTTTCTGTTTCATTCATTTACTCCAAATTTTAAGTAAGGAATTTTCTTGTATCAGTTTCAACAAGTGTGATAGTATATTTCTGTCTTTCAGTTTAAAACCTCAATTTAATGATATATTAATCAGATGCAACTAAACTTAGTTGGTAAAATCATCTTAGCTGCTAGAAGTTAAGCTTCAGTCAAATGTGTGTTGTCAGACAATGTAAAAGTGAATTATCAGGCTGAATCGAAAAGAGAATAAAGTAATTTCTCTTAAAACAGAAGCAAACCCACAAAAAATAGAGATGTTTGTGTTCTTAAAACTGACATGGATTTCACGCTCTAGATAGCAAAGTGTAAACACTTCTTTATTTCTTCTGTGAGTAGAGCTCTTACTTGAAAACTTTCAGTCTGTTTTTCAACTTTTCAACTAAGGTACCTTGTCTTTTTTTTTTCTATTCAAGTAGCTATCCTTCTGATAGGATGCTTTGCCATATCCAGTAAGTAAAATAAATAGTCCACAGGTGTCTTTCAGCTGATCCAGGACCTCTTCCAGGGATTTCTTCTCAGCTCTACATATAGCTGGGAAGTTTTACACTGCAACAAAAGTACTTTCCAACTAGAAAAAGAATTAAAATGGATCAATCTGTAATTTTCTACTTGCCGCCCATTCACTTCCTTTGTAAAAGAAATGCCTCTGTTTCTGTGTCCCTCGTTATCGAGTACCAAATCATCACTGGACAGATTTGGAATGTGGGCAGAACATGAGAATGGGTGGTGACACCATTCTGTAAGAAGGATCAGTGGTTGGAATCTAGGAAGTCTCTCTTACAAGTCTGATGGTGGCCTGATTACTTTAGGGAAATGAGATGAAAAACAGTTGCTAGTTCTCATCTTTCCTGTGAGGATATTTATTTTTATGGCAGACGAACAGAATTTCTTCAAGAAGTACTAGGGTAGTGGCACTGAGCATTGCCTGAAAGCTGATACCAGTAGTTCTCCTCAGTGAAGGTCTGAAGTAGTGACCACTTAAAATAATCATTTTTCCTGCTTACTTTCCTTGAAGTAAACAATTTTCCTTCTG
Source organism: Illadopsis cleaveri (assembly GCA_013399915.1). NCBI lineage: Eukaryota > Metazoa > Chordata > Aves > Passeriformes > Timaliidae > Illadopsis > Illadopsis cleaveri. The sequence continues at coordinate 186,485 of VXBB01024410.1, forward strand.
TCTTGCTTGCTGAAGGCAGAGATAACTGCTAATTAAGTGGTTTGAGCTAGCACAGGTTTGTTAATGAATGAGAAATAACTGGAATGGATGCTTGCTCAGGAAAGTGCAATTATAGAACACTGGACAGTTTTGAGGGTAAGACATCTGCTGTGCTTTGTATCTACCTGGGACAGTCTCATGTTTCCATGGCTACTTTGTGTAGTTTAGGTAATGGGGCTTGTCTGTGGCCCAGTCTTCTGAGTCAGAGACCATCCAAGCACACTACTGTTCCGAGTCTCAGCCTGTGTTTGATTGTTCCTCCCTCACCATTGTGGGTGGGGTGTTTGATGAAGAGGGCACCAGGCTCTGTCTCACTCTCTAGGTTCTTCCCTCTGCTTTAGGATGCTCAGAGAGACAGACTTGCTTCATGCCTTCCTCTTTCTAATGTACCTGATGTAGATTTAAGGGCATTTGGTAAGGGCAAAATTTCACCTATTAGGAATTGCAGCTGGAGAAGTCCTCTTCAAAGGCAGTGACAAAATTCTGATTTTTTAAAAGATGTATATGATAGGATGAAGGATTTCTCCTAGCTACAGATTTTCTGACCTTTCTGAAATTAAATTAGTATTTAGTCATTAATTATGAGATGGACCAGTGTGAAGTCTGAGAACATTCTTCCACATCCTTTTTAGTTATTCAAGCCTGTTGCAAATCCTGCCCTTTGTGGCATGGTGTGACTGACACTCCAGTGTATTTTTATAGCCAGCACTGACCCTGTGCCTTTCACTAATGCTAACAGTCTGAAACTTTCTGCTTGATTAAGTCTTTGAACCAACTCTGGGACATGTGTTTGGAATAACTTGAATGAGTTCTCAAAATGCTGTTAAGCAATATCTTTATGGGCTTTGCATATCAACATCATCATTAACTATCTCAGTTCATTGCACTCTGCTTACAAGTGGGTAAGCAGTGTTTGAAAAGAAGCTGCACTCTATATGAATTCTTCTAGAGAAAATGTTACAAAACATTTTGTACCAGAGTTTGTGGTTAGACAGAATCCTTAGAGAGCTTTTATGCTTCAATAAATAAATGCTTCATGGCAGTTACGTAATTCTAAAATAGGAAACAACAAATCTGTGGAGAAGAGGATCACCCAAACTGCAAAATAGTTGACAGTAGTATTCAATGGGATTTTACGAGTTTTAAGAAATTTAAATTGGTATTTGTTGGAATGTTTGGATATTGTGCTGCAGTTTATTAAAGAGAGTAGAAGACAGGATTTTTCAAGCTGGTTACTTATATCGGTGTGTAATTGTATGAATCAGCTATTGATAATTTCTGCTTTGATCTCACACATGATGGTGGACATCCTTTTTAAAAACAACATTACTTTAGTGAGAGTAATGGAGCACTGAGTAGTCTGAAATCTGCAGGTGGCTTTGTTGAGAGTTAATTCAGTCGTAGGGCACAGAGTGCTTTAAATGGGTGGGCAGTGATGGGATTTGCTTGGAACTAGGATATCTCTGTGAGTAAAGGAAGCAAGGGATTCAGGCAGATGAAATATTTGCACATTCTTTCAGTAACTGAAAATGTAACTCTCCTTTTTAATGAACGGGGAAAGTCTGTCATTTTTGTTTTCTTGGCAAGTTGGAAGCTCTCAATGTCCCTGATAGGGCTGCAGTTGTCAACTTTTTCTTTAAAATATTTATACTAAGTTTGTTTCTAAAACAGAATAGATGTTACTATGAACATCCCATTTGTAGATGTCTGGGTTTGTTTACTCATGAACTTGTGATTGATTGATCAGATCAAATCTAGCAAGTACTGACTAATCCTGCAGAGAAATGATGGAAGAGTCAATAAAAGGATTAGCTCTTTAAGTTTGGGTTGAATCCTTGTCAGTTTGTGCTGCTGGATTTTTTTTTCATAGCTGTATTCAGCAGGGATTAATATTCATCAGTACCTGTCACTGCATTCCCTGCTCCTGTCAACTTTCCCTCCACACATCTCTTGTGTGCTGTATTTAGAGCCTCTTTTCATGTTCAGGTAATCTCCAGGGCCGTGGCATCTCCTGATGCTTTGATCAGCACTTACATGTGTAGTAATTTATTTCAGCATTGATAAATCTTTTGCTTACCAGTCAAGGGCAGAGTAAAAAGACAAAAAACCTAGACCCCAAACTTGTAAAAACATGCTTCCAAAGCTTAGCAATCAGTTGTTCAAATCAAGCAATGCTCATCTCCCTCCCCAACTCCTCAAGAGTTCTGTGGTGCCAGGAAGCATAAGCTCTTTGAAGAATCTATTCAGTTGCTCAGTTGTTCAAAATGACCACTATTTGAAAGCTCATCTTTTTCTGATCAAATAAATTCTGTGTAATATGGCAAAATATTTCATTAATATGAGTTGCTTTTCTGATTCTCATTACTTTCTTTGGGCTGTTGGGCGGCAGTGCCACTTTGGTTTCAAATGCTTCTTGCTTCTTACTTTGTTGCAGAGAAACTCAGGTAATCTATAAACACTGAGGGCTGTGCTATTGTAGTTGCTGGAGTTCACCTGAGCCACAGAGCCAAAGGTATTAATTCATAAATAGCTCCTTTTGTCACCTGATTACAAAAGTTAATATATCAAACCTTGTCCATTTCTTACTATAAATCTAACAGTACAGGGAAAGATGTAGAGCGGAAAACACACACACTCACGAACACTTGGTGTTGAAACTCAGCTGAACCTTCCCTATGAGACAATTTCTCCAGCCAAATTTTTGTAGGGCTTGCAGCACCACGTGGGGATGTGGCCCAGAGGATGACAGAAGCCTTCAGCAGAGCAGATGCTCTACTTCTGAGACCCTCTTCTTTTTTGTGGCCACTATGTCAGGAAAAAAAGTGAAATTAAACGGAAGGAAATAAAATAAATTCAGTAAATTTCATACTTTTAAAATAGTAAGGATTCAATTAATGGGTTTTCTTTTATTTTCTGTATTTGTGGAGGGGGGCTTAGCTCACTGTCTTGCACAGTCCTCACCTTTGTGATTTGAGAGGTAATTGAAGGATCTGTAACATCCCATTGGTTTGATCACAACTCCTGCTCATGACATTTTATAATGAATATAGCTTCTAAATAATATTTTGAAGGTATAAGGTTGTACAGAGATAATTACACAGCTGAAATGCATTGGCACAAGGCCAAAGGTTAAGCACTTTCCACCATCCCTCCTATACTGAATAACTTCACTTTATGAAGTGTATCATCAGATACTGTTTTCGTTACTCTCAGAGGGCAAATTAAGGTTAATAAAAATCCATTCAAGATTACCCATATATGTGATTATTTGTATTTTTAGATCTTTTCTTTGTCAATTACATTCCTCACTGACTGTGTTTATGTGAATACAAGTATGTAGGTCAAAGCTTCAGCTCACGTTTCTACAATTTTGAACTGTTTTACTTCTCTTAGATTTCCTCTGAACTGGGTTGTGAGACCCTGCAGGATTTTTCAAACTGAGCAAAACTAAGCACACTCCTTCCACCAAGTTGTGGTTTCTCATGTGCCCTGAATCCCACCATCCTGGGTTTCACTTGATCCACATAGAAGCCATTTGACCCATCTGCTTCAGTCTTCAAACAATATTTGTATATCCTTGTCTTTAAATTTTATGTTAAATAACATATTTTTCATACAGGGCAACCCAGTATTTTGTGAACTCTTCAGCAATCTGAGAAACCCTTAGGTAGAGGTGAAGGAGGGGAATGTAATTTTTCCATTTCCTGTGATAAATTAGTTGCATCTATACTCTGAAAGAGCACACACATACTGGAATCACCTCTTCTCATACTCTGCTTTTACAACATTATCCTCTCACTACAAGTGTCCTCTTTTCTCTCTGCTGCTGCATGCCCTTCCCCTCTTCCTACTCCCCAAGAAAGAGGTTGTCTTCTCCCTTGATAACACAGCTGTTTCTGCCTCTTAGCATAAGAAAGAGCAATATAAGAAATGGCCTAGTGCATGGGAATATTTACCCAGGATAATCTTTCAGCCTCTGTGAGGTTTAGGGACTTTGTTTTTCCAGAAATGGTGTCTTTATCACTTGGTGGACTTTTTTGGTCTATGAATTTGAATTTGTAAAAATCTGTGTACTGTCTTAGCACAAAGAATAGCTTTGGGCAGAGTTATCCTATTGATAACATTTTGGTATAATTTTTAAAAGAAAGGTGCTTTTTCTCTACCCCAAAAAATTAAAATAAGAAATTAGTAAGTTGCTTTTGTTAATCTTAACATTAAATGAAAACACTTGTCATGAACTAATTAACACTCTCAGTCTATTACAATGCAGTATTGAAGAACAAAACATTAGAAAAACAAAAGAGAAATAATGATTGGGAGTGGTTGGAGGTAAAAAACATAAAGTTGCCATTTATTAATCTATGCAACTTGCTAGGCAATTGTTTGTTTTACAATTTTTTTATTTGTTGAATGAACCAGTTTCTGAACAACTTTTCTCTACAGGTTATTGATATGCCAGAACACAATCCTGGAGATATGGGAGGAACAATGAGACTGGGGAAGAGGAGGACTGTTTTTAAAACTGAAAATTCTGTTTTAAGTGAGTTATTTTTCTGCTCTTATGACTTTGCCTTTTGGATAGGAGCTTTGTAACATGGAAAATCAAAAATGCCATAATCTTAAGCAAACAGTTAGGTGGCAGCTTGCCTGAGCTCATTTACTCTGATCCTGTTACTTACATTTACTGAAAATTGGAGTGTAAAAAAAAATGAGAGACATCCATAACTCCCAGTGAAACTGTCACTGAGGGTCCAATGCTTTTTAAAAAACAATGGGTAAAATGTTGAGAAAACTGAAATTAATTTTATGGCAGTTTAATTTATTATATTCTTGGGAAGGTCAGAGTGTTTTCTTCCTATTTTCTTGCCTGGCCCTGGAAACAGTCTTGTTTTGGGAAAACAAAGTATCTGTTGCAGGAAAGAAAAATTATTTGCTGTAACAGGATGCTTTGTATAACAAAATAAAAGCCACCAGAATATAGAAAAAAATTAATTTGGTCTATATGTATTTTAAAATTGAAGTAATACTTGTCTCCTATTAATCAGCCCATTTTACAGTAGTAATATAGATGATGCTGCAAAGGTATAAAAAGTAGTTTCTTGTCCATTGAGTAAATATCTGTGTGTTTCTTATATTGCCCTGCCCCTGATACTGATCTGAGCTATTCTCTGTTTAACTATGTTAAACCTAAGGAATGTATCCTTCTGAGTATTTAAAAATGACATCTACTTCAGCAGGAAACCAAAGTGTAGTACCATATGCACATTTAATGAAAGATCTGCAATTCTAGAGATGCCATACTAGTGATCTAACTAGCCTGGGTGATACTTCGCCTGTGTGTGATACAGATATGCATATCACAATGTACAAGTGTGACCTAAACACTTGTTGGAAACGTTAATAAAAATTAACATGTGTTGTAACTCTTGACCAATATTAAGAGTTAAGATCAGTTTAGATCTTCAGAAAGAATCATAAAAAGCTACGGTTGTTTAATCAGGAAGTCTGATTTATTTTTCTTATCCTTTACAACTTGGATGGAAATAATAGTTTTGAAAAGGTGGTCCCTTCAAATTAAGACATACACCATTTTTTGTAAAATGGCAGTGCTATTATTCTACAATTTTTGAAGCTATTCTTGGCAGTTTATTTCATGTACCAACCCCTTAGCAAGACAGTAATTCTCATGACCTTAGTGTAAATTGAGAGCAAAGTTTGAGCCATGATTCTAAGTAAGAGATATAATTAAAATCTGGCTTACTGCATACCTCTAACTAGCTCCTTGTTGCTGTGAAATGTGGAGTGTTCAAGATGACGCCCAGAAGACTGCAAGAGTCATTTGGGTAATGAGATCAGGAAAACAGAAAAGCAATATTCTCTGTTTGTTCTTCAGAGGTACTATGCCAGGTGCCATGCATAATCTATTAAAATGGAACAGATGCTACTAAAAGGCTTCCTTGCCTGCATCTTGAGTGTGCAACTGTTGTAAAACCCTGAAGGGATTTTACATTGCTGATTCACTCAGATTTCTTCTTTTTTTGAGCTTTTCAATTTAAATTAGTTAAAGTTTGTTTAGATTCTAGTCTGCCTAAGCTATTTTTAGTCAAGGAATGTTGAATATGAATCCTGAATAAACTCAGGTAACAGTAAATTAAAAGAAACTAGTCATCACTCAGGAAGAACAAAAAAACGCAGTGAGATGAATAATGTCTTGTTATGTTTAACATGTGTTGAATGTGACTTTCTTGAGGTTTAAATTACAAGGAGTAATTATAGCAACTATTAAAGCAACACATTGGCTTTAATTTCTCTTTTGTTGTATATTCAGGGAAGCTTTATGGTGATGAAATGTTTGTAGAGGAGCGACATAGGCATCGATATGAGGTAAGCACTGTCCTTTGTATGGGTCCACTCCTCTGTGTGCAAACATCTGAGATGAGGTGCCTGAATACTTTCAAAATACTGCCATTCAAGGAGACACACATGAGGTGGACTCCTGGAGTTATCTCTGAGGTAGTCCAAAAGGGATCTGACTCCATCAGTGTCTCTAAAGGAGCCTGAACTATCAGATATGTGCATGCTGTAACTGATTCAGACAATATTAACCTTCCTTAAAAGGGAGGAGAACGTGATGGTGGTAAACCTGCTCCAAGTTTGGATATTAACTGAGTGGTCAAAACATCATCAAGGAAATGAGACAGCTCACTGCAGAGCTCCTCAGTTTGAAGGAAGAGCTGCAGCACAGCTTTTGTCATAACCACTGAAATGTGCTGCAGTGTTCAAAGGGGAGGTCAGTCTACATCTAGTGGGGCATTTAAAAAAATGGGGAATGCAGGCTGCTTGGATTCAGGAGGGCAGCAAGCAGAAGGGACCCTGGGCTTTAATTTTTGAATGTTGCATAGCAACTTTTAAATTACTGATTAATCTCTTTATTTAATAATCATGTCCACAGCACAAATTTATGCCAGAGTTGTTAAAACAAGAAAGCAAATGTTCCCAACTTTTACCCAATTCTCTTAATTTTTGTATACATGTAAAAACCATTACAATTAACTGCTACTGTTTGTTAAATCAAAAAATAAACAGAACTACAGTAATTACTGCTTTCAATGTTTCAGGTGAACCCAGAATTGACTCACTGCTTTGAAGAGAAAGGTTTGAAATTTGTTGGCCATGATACAGAAGGGAGCAGGATGGAAATTATTGAACTAGAGAGTGAGTGTCTTACGTTTTTGTAATACTTATTCCATCTAGTAAAACTGTATAAAGTATAGATTGTTGAACAACATTTAGGCACAATGTTTAGCTGTCATAACAGCCAAGATTATTTTGGGGGATACTGCTAACTCCACCTGTGTATTACAGTGGGTGAAAATTCAGAGTATGTTAGGAAAAGTCTTATACTTTGCAAAGACTGTGCATGTATTTGATTATGTGGGACAAATGTGCTCCTTTTCTAAAAGGTCCTAAATCTAGCTCAGGCGGATTTGGCCATGTAGTATCATCAAGTGATTTGGGAAGTCATATAGCCCAACCTTCTGCTTCAGCACAGGGCTGCCTTCAAATATAGGTCAGGTTCTCCAGAGTTGTAGCAGTCAAGTTTTGAGTATCTCCAAGTATGCTGTGGCTTGGACTTCAAACCATTCACCAATGTTCTTTGAACCCAGAAGTCTGGCCATTTTTTTAACACACTTTGTGGTCTACCCATAACTTAAAGAGTAGGAAACCACACAAAAAGCTTTGTTAAAGTTAAAATTAAGCAAAGCCCGTGCTCTCCCTGCATCCAAAGACAAATTCTTCTCAGGCTTGTTGTACCAGTCTTCCTGACCTTCATGTTCTGAAGGTCAGGAATGTTCTGTGGTTCCTCGGATCCTTCTTTTTGTCTTGAAGAAGGGCATGGTGACTGCCTTTTTCTAGTCATCAGGGACCTCTGGCCTTTCACAGATTTTTGTCTATATGCCAGTTTCACAGTGATGTTGCCCTGCTCCCTAAGCACCCTCAAATATTCTTGGTCATGTCCCAATATGTGTTCATTTTGCTTGAGTATATGAAATGTGTATACATCCATTACAGCCAATGTATATAGCATTACTGGAGTATGTTACCCATCGAATCCGTGAAATCTTCATCCTTGCAGCAGAGACATTCAAAACTTGACTAGACAAAGCTGTCAGCAACCTGATTTAACTTGAGTTTGTCCTTGCTTTGAGCAATTGTTCTGAATAGACATGCATAAATACATACTGGAAACCAAAATACTATGAAAATGATAAATGTAAACTTTGTGACTTTTCCAATTGTGCCCCTCTCCCTCCACCCTTACATGTTGGTACAGGTTCATTATTCAGTTTTTATGAATCATAGGATAATTTTTCCTTGGTTTGCCCTTCTAACCTTCTGCCTCTGTTGTCAGTTGCTTTTTGTGGAAGGAAGTTTTTTGCTGTCTCACCCTTAAATTCACATGCGCTGCCCTGGCTTCTAGACACTGGTCTGAAGTCTTCAATAAAGTTTTTTCCTAAAATTTTTCTAGTATCTTCTTCCTACATTGTGTAATTTTCTTTGATGTCTGTCTTGTAGATCACCCATATTTTGTGGGAGTTCAGTTCCACCCAGAATTTTCCTCAAGACCCATGAAACCTTCACCACCATACCTTGGACTGTTGCTAGCAGCAACTGGGACACTGAATGCATACCTGCAGCGTGGATGTAAATTGTCTCCAAGGTAATCTTTCTCTGTGGCTTGCCTGCAGCTTGACAGTCACATTTTTGAAGGGACTATCCCATCCTTCAATTCAGAAGCCCAGAAGAGGAAAAGGAGTTCTTCATCTATTGATTTACTTGTGTCTGTGTGTGCCTGTCATAACCTGTAAGCAGGAAGTACAATTCCTCACTTCTTCCTTTTCAGAGGCTATTAGGGCTAAAGCCAGAACTCCACATTACAATCACAAAAAGGTAAAAAACTGTTAATAAATTCAAATGAAGATAGTGGCTTCCTGTGTTAACTTCCATTGACAGTAGCTTCATAGGGAATGAGATTTGCTAGAGGATCAGGCAATGAAGTGAAATTCATACCTAGTGTACCTGAAAGATGATAGCGACAACAAAGAAAACACTGATTTTATTTTGCAGGAGCTAAATAATAAATTCTATCTTTCAGAGACAGGCCTGAAATAAAACAGTTGGGATACCTTTAGACTTAGAGAAGGATTTGGATCTAGGTCAGGACTGTATGGTTCAGCCAAAACTCTGTCCTTGGTCTCTTGGACACAGAGATTTTGGTTTATTGAATGTACCAATGTTTTTTTAGCCAGGGTTAACTAATTCTTGTTTACTTCAATGATATTAATAACAGTTAAAATTTCATTATAATAGCAATAATAAAGAAGTCAGAGGGAAGCCTTGGGTGCAATAACAAATAAAAAAAAAATCGTAAAATGACTGAATAGTAACATTGAACAGATCCAACTCTGGCATGTTGGCTTTTCCTGTAAACAAGATACCAAACTTATTTATTTTGTGGGTTGAGCATTTTTTTTTCCCCATGAGTTTTGTGTTCTATTAAAATAAGGTCTGTTTGTTAAGAGAGAAATAGAAATTTTATTCAAGTTTGAGTAATAATGGGAAAACAGCCAGGCCAGACCAGACCAATTTGTTTTGGTTGCTTACTCCTTTATGGGTATCAGTTTTTATTCACTTTGTCGGGTTGTGCAATGACATACATACAAAGAGAATGAATTTCTGATCTGCACACTACACCTTGATTGAAACACTCCTATTACCTTAGCCTGTTATTGTTAGAAGTGGTCATGACATCAGCTACCTTTTAAAAGGTGTGCTGGTGCAATACACAGATCAAATTTTTGTGGTGCTTGGCAAGGCAGAGTCTTCCATCACAGTGATCTTCAGTCTTACCCTCTTGGTGGGCACTCTGGCTCACACTTCATCTCTCTTCACGGGCCTCAATATCCTTTCTTACACTGCTTTGTCCCATAAATAACCCTATTTATTTCTCTGAGATAAAGAAAAATTACTTTTCTTTAAATGAGTGATCTGCATGTGTCCTGCTAATTTACATCCCTTAGCATTATAACAACTATGCTGTCTAACCCTGACCTAAAATTTCAGCTGTTACTGAAAATTTGACCCACTTAGACTTACTTGAATTAATTAATCAAAATGTATATCCAACTCTTGTTTTTTGTGTTCATAGAACAAACTTCTACCAAATCTTAAATATTTATCAAAGACAAAAATCCACGCCCCAAAACTTAATATATAAAATTGCAGATTTTGCTATTTACCTAGTTATACAGCAGTCAAGCAATACTCCTATTTCTTGAGAAAGAGCACTGAAATAGGAAGGCATTTTGAGGCTAAAACAAGAAGATTTTTATACAGAAGAATGTTCAGGAGGGAATTGCAGTGTTAATTACAGCACACACACTCATATTAACATACCCACCTGCTGAGTGGAAAGATTTCCAATGTAAACCTTTAAGCCCCAGGATGCTGGTGTATTTCATTGAGTTGTAAAGCTAAGGCCATGTCCTAGCAAGGCTGAAAGAAATCTGAGGAGAGGATTTTCTGCACACCTCCTCCAGCACCCCCCACACGAGTTGTAGTTGTGCTGTTGACTAGAGCAAAGTAAGCTGCAAGAGAATTTGTGGAGACCAGCAAGCTGAGCAGATTACCTATGCAAGGCTACCATAAACACTAAAAGGAGAGTGAATGATGAAGGCCCGAGACAAAAGGAAATACGTATTTCAGCATGAGAGTCTTAACAGGAAACTATTACTCCAAAACATTTAACAGCCCCATAATTAGGGTGCAATTTTAGAATATTTGACACCTGCACAGAAGCCCTAGCTTGTAAGCAAAGCTAATAATAAATTAAAGGGTTCATTACGACTTCTGGGACAGTGCCCTAAATAAATGAAAGTGAATAAGCTGTCTGTTAAATTTTTGTGAGCCTAGTCTGGTACAGACATAGACCCACATAGGCATGAGCACACCTAGTTTGAGACTGGAATGCATCCTGTGGGGAAAATTTAGTTCCTAGAAACTATGGTGTATACACCAAGAGACAGTCAAGAACTGACCAAAGGATCAGAGTAACTCAGTGATTAATTGTTATTTTTATACCTGAAGTACTAGTTGGGCATCCTAGCTGCCTTTGTGGTTTCAGCCTCTTGTGCTTTATGGCACAAGTTCCCAACCATCAAAGCCCTGCACTTCATTTCCCTGTGAATGGTTTTAGATCATGACCTTTTTCAAACCTTTCCATGAAATTACTGAAGTCACCATTTCTTATAGAAGTGAGGAATGTGATGGGAGGCTGCCAGTTTACATTTTCATTTTCAAGGACAAAGAAAACTAAAACTACAGTACCCACAAATACGCTGCTTTATAAGAGAAAACAAAGGGTTTTAATAGGAAACTAGTGGATGAAGAGGGGAACTTCACATGTAATGTTGTTGGGTTTTACTGATACTTATGTAGTTTCATTTGGAAAAATTAATAAAAATTGACTTATCTTTGGGAACAGTATAATATGGGTTGCAAAACCACTGGTGTGCAATAAAGCCATGTTGCTTGTTTTGTTTTGGTTTATTTTTTTTCCCTTATCCAGTTTAGCATCAGCAGGCTTTATTTCTTCTTTGTCTACAACCAGCACCTTTATTAATGGCCTGCAAGAGTAAGCCTGAGTGCATTAATTATATTTGCAAATAATGTCATTTGAATAGGAGCTGAAAGTGCTATTCGGAACAAAGAAGTAACAAAAATACATGTAGGGAATTTGGCAATCTGCTGAATATGACATCTTTGGAGGAAGAGGATAAGAAGCTAAAGATAAATAATTTAAACACAAACATCCAGTACAAGGGAGGGAATGCAGGAAAGGGAAGGTGTTCCTAGATGAGTAAGTATAGTCAACACTGACTACTGCCAAAAGAAACTTTTGCAAAGCATTAGTGAATATGCTAATGTGAGGCACCAATCCAATACTATCTAGTCCCAGAGTACTCTTTTGAGTTCTGGGCAAATTTTTAATGAAAGATGATATATGAGATGTGTTCAGAGACAAGGAACAAAAGTGGCCAGAGAACAGAAGGAATGGTGCATTAAATAAAACATTAAAAAACTCAGAAAATTTGCCCATATGGTGCTTACTGCATTAGCATGGTCCAGCTGTCTCTCACATCAGCTGTGGAGGAAAGCACCTATGAACAGAACAGAAAACAACCTGTGTGACATGTTCTGGTGCCTGATGTCCCCTGTACATTGTCCCCAGTTGAGGACACATTTGGCACAGCATCTTGCTTATGCCATTGGCTGAATCTAGACATGTGATTTGAAGATTGTCAAGAGAGCAGCAAGAGGGACTGCTCCATGAAAGATGACACTCCAGGAACCAGGGGAGGGAGCTGTCCTAGTGAAGGGATGGTGTCCTCACTGGCAGGAGTCAATACCACAGTCTCCACAGAAGGCAAGAGCTCTGGCTCCAGTGACCTTCCAGTGGTCCCAGGTGGGGATGGTTGGGGCAGCAAAGACCCTCTTATCCTCAGAGCTCTTACAGAAAACTGTGGAAAAGTTTTAAACATACTGGTACTTAGTAATGGCCAGTTATGTCAGTTAACTTTGTCATTGAAATGTTAGGTGCTTACAGTGACCCTTCTGAGCTAGTCACCTCAAGTCTTTTTCTGTAGTTGCTAAGTGAAAATGCACTTTAAGGAACCAAAAAGCTCATTATAACTGTTCTGTGGGTCAGTTATGCATTACATGCTGCCAGAGCCTGTTTCTCTCCAGTGGTTGTAGGGAACTGCTGGTACCTGTCCCAAGTGAAGATTATCCTAGGTCCAGTTATGTGAGTGCAGGTAGCTGGCAAGTCAAAACTGGGGAGTTTTGGGTTTGTGCTGAGGGATTCCTAAATGAAATAATGTTTTATGGAAGCATAGCATCATGATGACCATCATTTTAAATCATTGATAAATTTTTTATGACCATAAATGATATCTATGATTTTTATGGCCATATAATGATCATAAAAATATGTACCAAGAATATGTGTGAGTGCAATTATGACCATTGTGCAAATATGCATTTATTCAAAATAATGTTTTAATGACATAATGATTTTAATAGTTCAGCTTTTGGGGGTGGGGAAATAAATGATAATAATTTGCTGATTTACTTTTGCTGAGTCCTCAAAAGCTAAACAACTTAAACAACTGCAGCCTGTACTTGATTTGTCTGTACTTCATGTATCTTTAATTTGCACTGAGGAAGAAATGCACTTAGCTTGGCTCCTTGCAGGGCATAGTATTACTGTGGTAACTGTTTTAATTCCTTACATTTCGGGAAAAGGAGGTTTTTTTCAATTGTACATTAAAAATGAATGAAAGAAAAGCTCCCCTGAAACTGCCACATACTTTATTTCTAAAGCATATTGATCGGGATTTTCCAAGTGAAAAACAGAATGTTCAGAGCACCCATTTTGCAGGAGTGAAGTGACCACAATTCATTGTAATGACTAAAGTGACTGACTAGATGCAGTGACACTGCATAGAGTCTTGCTATGGTTTTTTTCCTTGGCTGCCAATTTATACTCCAGATCCCACCAAAAAAACCCCCCAAAAACAAACAAAAAACTCCCCCAAACAACAACAAAACCACCAAACTGTTGGGGTTAGGTCTTAGAACTGGTGGCCTCAGATGGGCTCAGTAGCTCCTTTTTGTTGGAGGTCACTGTTGTAAGAATTGTTACAAATAGGATGAAGTGGATGTCAGGCTCCTGCCCCAGATAACTACTTATTAATTTGAACACAAACTTAGAGAAAACTTGCTGAAGCAAATGTAAGCATATTTTTCAGTGGTTGGCTCAGTGTGAAAAAGAAGTTCATTAAGGAAAGCTGGGCTTATTTGATTTCTCATCACCACCACTTTCACAGCCAGCAGATTTAAATAAGGTTACTTAATATTACCAACTGTGAGCATGAAGCATCCATTTGTGTTTTGTGTTTAATATCTGTGTACAAATAATTGTAATTTGGAATGAAGTACACATTTATTCCAAAGAGAAAAAGATGGCTTGCTTATGGTTAATGCCACCTACAGTTTTCCTTCAGATTACACATGATACTAATATGTTTGACATCAGAGTAAATCTTAGAAACCTGACACCAGTGCTGGTTTGAAGCTGTAACACTCAGGCGTAGATATGCCAAGTTTCACGAGTCCCTGTTTGCTTTCAAGTCCACTGACAGCCTCACTCTTGAAGTTCAAGTTTCCTTGGGGCTCAAGTTGTTACTTTTAAGATGATGCCACAGGTTCTGGGTGTGCTTAGACATATCATTCAAGCAGCTGAAACTGAGAGACTGACAGCCACCTGAGTCTGAAGCCCAAGAGCTGATCCTTACCTGGGTATTTCCCCTACTTTTCTTGTGGCCTGCTTGTGAGACATAAAACTGACTTATACCCCATAGACCAGCCCTAAAGTAGGGGAGACTGTGAGGTGCTGCTGCAGAAGTCAAGAATGTGATGATGACAGCCCTTCTCTGGGATGTCGTGTCAAATCTTGTACTGAAATTGGGCAGTGTGGGAACAGGAACAAAGTTGTCATGAGCTGAGTAAATGTTTTAGCCTTTGTGCTAGTGGCCAAGTGAGTCTCAGCTTCGGCAAACTGAAATCAGGCTTAAGAAGTTTGGGTGGTAAGTCAGTGAAATCACAGAAGCGTCCAGGCTGTGTGACTACTACTGTGGGAAAATCCCTCTAAAACCTGTGTCACTGAGTGGGGGAGGACCTATGATGCGAGTGCTGGGTGGAGATCAGCACCTGGCTGCCTCCAAGAGATGAAGCTGGGCAGTTCTCCACTCACCTCATTGAGTGGAGCACTTTTACATAAGCATCTGACTCCCATACTGTGTTATTTACAGAGCTCTGGCATGTTTTTGGGCTGTGATTGCCACTGGGTAGCAGAGCTAATTTTAAAAAAAGGAAGTTCTCTGAAGATTTTGGACTTAAACCAGGGCTGTCATAAGATTATGCAGTTCTCTACAATCAGTTTTACTCTCTGTTCTGTGGACACTATTTGCTATTTTGCTGTGATGTGAAAATGCAAAACTGTTTTAATAATACTGAATTTTTGTTCCATGTTTCCATGGGTTCTTTCAGAAAAAAGTAAGTACAATGTTGGTGATGTTGTGTTTGTCTGTGTGCATCTGGCATGCTCGATCATACTGTTAACAACACTTTCCTCACTTGAACTGTGTAATTGATCACCAGCTGATGAAATTATCAAATTGAGCATTTCACACTAGCCTGACATGACACATCTTTTATAAGAACCACATCAGCAGCGTGTGTGTCAGTCAAAGAAAGGGCAGAATGCTGTAGACAAAGTCTTAATGTTAGGACAGGCAGAATATCTATGTTGTTTTACACAGATTTGGTACAGTGACTTGCTGTAACTGTGGGAGACTTTCCTAACAAAGGTAGAAATTAAACGGGGTGAATGTTGGTGCTATTCCTCCTGTCCCACTCTGTTTAAATGTCTGGGTTTTTTACCTATTCTTTCTTTGGTTTTCCTTTTCTCTCAAAGAAGAGAGGCTGAAATTCAGGCTACAAAGCAGTGCTCAGTACCAAGCACCGGAGTAGCTGAGTGAGGTTTGTTCACTATCCCACAGTGCAGTCTCATCAAAGACCTCCAGCTGTGGGGCTGCATGGCTCCCTTGAGGCACTACCCAGCAGGCAGTCACTAGAATCCACTCATAAGGCTCTGTCTGGGTGGGTCATTGTGCTTGATGTCTCAGCAGGAGATCATGCCCAGAGAGTGGGAACATGACATGAGTGGGGTCCTGTTGCCTGGAGGATGAAGGGCTGTGTGGTAAAGAGAAGGTGTGACAAGACAGCTGAGCAGTCAGTGGCTGGCACAGAGTTGGTAGCCAAGACTGGCATGATGTTCCCACACAAATGAGGTCTGAGATCCCCACCTGTACTGTGCTAACCATGGCCTGTGCTCTGAAGGGTCACAGGACTGACCAGAATTACTGCTGCTCAAAAGTACTTACCAGTTCCCTGGGCTCCCTTTGCTGGCTTCTCATCTGGGGCAATTAAAATATCTGGAAAACAGACTGTAGAAGTGAAGTACAGTAGGAAGAGGTTGAGGCTGGAGGCACTTCTGAAGCACACTTAAATCTAAGATACACTTGGAGACCCAATACACATCACACTGACTGAAAATGTGGTTTGTGGGCACTTCTTTCTCTCAGTCACTGTGGTGATTCCTGTTCTTCACTGTTTCCTTGGTCTTGCCACTTATAAAACAATCACTTGCATGGCAGTTTGGTCTCTGAAAACCAGTCTGCTTCTTTCAGGACACAGAAAAAGGGGATAAAACCTCTAGAAAAACTGTCAGGATATTGCTTGGTGCAATGAAAATAATTTGTGCTCTAACTAGAAGAGCAAGAATTGTAATTTAAGTATAAATTGAAGTAAATTAAGTATAAATTGAAGAATTGTGAGCTAATAAAGTTGTCTTAACTTTTTTTTTTTTTTTTGCTAAAACCATGTTTTTCTTTACCATAAGGGAGAAATTCCTTTTATTTTAGCTCTGAATACCTGTTATTATCTGTCTTGTTAACCATTATCATAGACACACAGCACCAGCCAAATACAGAATTAATGTACAGGAGTCAAACAAAAAGAAATTGAACATACTATTTATCAGGTAGAGCATTATTTTGCATCAGGTTTTTAACTCCAAACTTCAGCCTTTTCCTTCAGAGGAAGGTGTTCTAAAGTACCATGTTTTTAGCATGAGCCTAAAGAAGTTTTCTGGAAATGGGTTGCATTTGAGGAAAGTGTTGATCATATGCATAATGGGTTGGAGGGCTTGAAATAAAATATTTGGTTTAGCTCTTTCTGAATTCTTACTAATTCCAACAGTGACAGCTACAGTGACCTAAGTGATGACAGCTCTCCAGAAAAAGAGTTTCCTTATTCTGACACCAGCTGAAATGATTATATGAGAGCACAGAAATGGATGATGCTATTGAGGTAAACTGAAATGTTTTGATACTGCTTTATGACACTGATTTATTCTAGACTTGAAAGAGGAGATAAAGTTAATTTAATTCTCCCATTTGTTTCAAGTCCCATCTGAGAGCTTATGTCTTCTTTCTTGTCTGTAGCATTTAATTGTTTTCCTCTTCTGCTGCTTAACTCTGAAATGGAGATGATAAAGTCTGCTAAGTATTTTGGGTACATCTTTTATGTAGGATGCTGTAGAAAACCAAGTTGTGTTAGTCTTTGAAGATATATTAAAAATGCATTTTTAAATTACATTTTATTTTTTTTTGTTTTCAGTTTACAATTTGGAATCACTTCATTACTTTTTATTTTGCCTTAATATTCACCTGTAATTGCATCTGATGTATTGATATGACAAAGACATCCCAACATAAATACTTGTATTTAGTCTGCAGAGTGATAGAGCTATAAATAGCTTTTATAAAACTGTAGCTTTGTTTGCCATAGGCTTTGCCAGAGTGATGTTGGATTGGTTGTTTATTCACCTGTGAATGTGGTATTACATGTCATAGATTTCCTTTTAGTTTGGAGGTTGTATTTCCTGTGAGACACCTGATCTCTGCAGGATCTGGGCTTGAAATTTGGTCTTACTTTATTTTTCCTATGCAGATTCATCAGAGCTGGGGCTGGTATGACACTCTCATTCAGCTTCTCAGTATTTCTGAGCACTTTTGTAAGGAGGGCACAACTTTCCCTTCTGATTATGTCTCACATGGTGTTGACACTAAGCAGCTGTGCCAAACAGACAATTAAGGCTACATATGAAGATGCATTTCTGCCTGATGGTCTCCTGATCAAAGTAGTGGCAGGTGATACTAGAAATTGGAATTCAGTCCTTAAATGCATGGATTTCTTCTGTGATTTTCAATTGAATTCATTTTTGCTCTCCTGTACCACATGTTAAAGATAATGATCCATCCCCAAATCATGAGAGCAAAGAACAGGATGTTAAGTGATTTAATGACCTGGTACATGTACATACAGTACTGATGCCTGTCCTAAAATAACCAAAAAATAAGTAGACAAAATGTTCCTTTTCACTCTTGCCTGCATCCTTCCCACCTCCAAACATCACAATGGTTCTGTTTCTTGAGACCAGCACAAGGTACAGGACAGTCCCTCTGTAAAAGCCCTTGCTCTCCTCAGTGGAATTTATGAATGGTAGTTCTCTGTTTACTGTTGCAGCATGACTTGTTCAGTGATTGGATAAATATACTTTTGTGATGCTTTTAAGTGGTTATCAGTAGCCAAGCTGATTTTGTTTGAACATGTCACTAGTGGATACCAATTGTTATTCACCAGAATTGCTCTAGAAAATATTGAATAACTAAATCCAGATATAAAAGAATGAAAAGCATTGGCTTATTTATTTTTATCTCATGGTTAATTCTACCCATTAATCAGAGCTGGATACACATGTAGACTATATTTAGCTTTGTGGTTTCACTGTAGGCTGTTTGATGCAGATAAAATGCATCTACTTGTAGAATTTACACAGGAAATGTAAATGTAAATGTCTACTTTGAAATGAGTCAACAAATGAGAGTGAAAATTACATAAGCATGAAATAAACTGAGTTACAGATGAAATATTTTTAATAATTGATTTTTTTTACATTTATTCTTCCTTCCTTTCCCTCTTTCATGTTACAGAAACTTGGGAACAGAACAATATTGAATAGAAGAAAGTAGAAGAGTAAGCTGCTTGCAGTTCTCCTACTGTTTCTTCGTCTACTATGTTCTATAATTCTCATTACAGATGACAGTTTTACTGTTCTATAGCAAAACCTGTTCTGTGTAAATGCTGTTTCTCTTCAAAAGTTACCAAACGGTTGTGCACCTTAGCTGTTAATCATTATTATCTTGTCCTGTATTTCAGAGTGATCTCAGGTGAATATGTATCAATTCACTAATTCACAGCTTTCTTGATTTGAAGGAAGATTTGACTGGTTTCAGTTTGCCTTGGAATGAAAGAAAAAACACTTTAGTTCTTGGGGATGAGGTGGGGAATGCACTAAAACATTTGAGGGAAAGTTGTCTTACTCTTGAGCAGTAGTAAACTGTTTCAAGTTTTTTTCCCTATTAAAGCTTGTATATATATATTTTTTTTTTTACTTTTTTTGCTGTTCAATAAGTACAAATGAAAAATGGTTGCTGTATCTCAGCTCTATGTGATTATAGTAATTAATGTTGGATACAAATTTTTTCACTTTGCTTTTGTAAGCGATTTGATTTCACATAAATTCATTTGCTCTATTTCCCCTGGAAGTCTGATAATACTAAACATAATTCTGACCTACAAAATTACAGAAGTGATATTAGAAAGTGGTTTCATATTTGTATTTTGTAAGAGAGAAAGTAAATAGGTTCATATGTTAAACTCCAGTTGTAACACTCGTGTGAGTTGTAGAAAAACCAGTCATAAACCTGGAGTGTTATCTGGGCTCTAGCTGTGCCACACTCAGTTAATTGCAGTAAATAAGTATGAAGCAAAGTAAGTAAGGTTCACCCTTGTTTTCCTGCATCCTGTGACCACTCCATCATTGTGGGACTTATTCCCAAGTAGAATGGAATGATATGTTTTGATTTAGAAATCACAGGTTATTCCACTGCATCACAGCTGCAGGCAGCCCTGCAAAGCCAGGACTGGAGCCTGAACTACTGGGGCAGAAGGGGAAGGTGAGAGGTGCTGTTCTGAGTGCAAGGCAGCATTAGGGTGTAAGGGGTGTAAGGATCCTATTAGCAGTGGGGCATCATCAAACCTGTTACAGAAGCTGAACCTGAGCTGTGTAACTGATGGGCTCCAGATGCTTGGAACACACTTTCCTATACAGAAAAATTCTGAACTTTGAGCATAGTGTTTCATTTTGGTTTTGGGCAAAGTGTCTTCTTTAATTCATCAGAAGTCAATATCTGCACAAAAACAAGAAGCACCATGTTCCTTATTACAGCTTTGTAAAACAGCAAGTTTGAGAGCTGTGCATTACTCTAGAAAATCTCAGGTTACACAGCAAATTTGTCTCTTCACTAAAAGAAGCTTTAATGGTAATGAAACATAAAATGTATTTTTCTGGCCGCACTTTCCTAAAGTAGTTTGTGAATATGTGCCTTAGAAATACTGACCACAGAATTGGTGTCACTGTATGTCTTCCCCAATGAGAGACACTGGTCACTGCTTTGTGAAAAGTGAAGAATGTCCTAAGATTGTCTGTAACGTGCAAATGTATTTTCAAAACATTTTCAATAAATGGTATTATTTGGAAGTGCTTGGGTACCTACTAAAGAATCATGGGGACAATTGGGTTACATAGGTAACACTTGTGAGGTGCGGTGTTAAGGAAAGGATTCATCATTTAATCATGTCGCAGTTGTATTGTCTGTGAGAAACTGTGATTTATCAAAAGAAAAGAGGGGTCAAAAATACATCCAACCTGGAGTGTCGCTGGAAGAGCACCCTTGCCAGTGCTCTTTCATGTAAAAGCAGTGTTCTGCCACAAGGGATCCACCTCATACCTGAGCCGATGGAAGCAGCAGCATGCTGAAATGGAAGAAGGCAAACAAGCCTTTTCCAGCCAGATCCTGGGCTGCCTCATGAGTGTTGCCAGCAGGCTGAGGAAGGCAATCCTTCCCCCTGTTTAGTCCTGGTGAGGTCACACACAGAATGCTGCCCACTACAAGAGACATGGTGCAGCTGGAGGGAGTGCAGTGAAGGGGCACAGAAAGTTTTGGTGGCTTGGTTGAGTTGGACCAGAAGCTGTGCTTAAAGCTGTGTGTAAAGGAGGGGAGCAGCATCCAAGTTTGGATGGGACTGCAGGGTAGGTATTGCACTCAACTGATTCTGTGGGCAGAACTGTATCTTACTATCTCCAGTCATGTATTGCAGTGTGGGTTCCTGTTTCACTGTCAGCTTTACAGGTGAGGTCCTTTTGCACCTCCCTAACATTCCTAATGTGTACTACCCTGAAGGTGAGATTTCTTCCCCTTATTTAACTGCTTGGAGACATAACCTTCATGTGCTAGTGTGTAATGCCTGCAGAGGTTGGATCTAAAAAGGAGGATTTGCTTGACCAGACTATTCCTCATCAGGGAGTTCTTGTGGGAGGATGGACCAGATGCTGCATTAGGTTGCTGTTTTTCTGAAGCTATATTAATATCAGAGAGTGTGACTGTTGATTCAGAGTAGTACCAAAAAAGACTTACTGTGACCTGAGATTCATGGGACTCTGGCATACTTCTGAAATCCTCTAGAGGCATCTAAGCCCTGGCTTGCCAGGACGACACTGGAAGTTTTGAGAAATACCTTAAAAGTAAAGGTTGAGTTCTCTGCAAGAACCTGTGTAAGCAGGAATTGCAGCTAAAGGAAGTTTTCAGGAAAGAAAAGGTAGATTGTCAACAATCACAAGGGCAGGGGCTTGCTGCCCAAAATGATATGGAGGAGATAAGGAAGAGTCAAGTGTAAAAGCAACAAATGACTTACCGACCTGAGCTAACCTCCTCATGAGAACTGTGTTACAACTGCCATGGCAATGCAAATGAAAGTTTCTCCCCAAACTCTGTGTGTATCAATGACAGTAGGGAGTGTGACTACAGCCCAGAGGACTTCTGAGCTGGCAGTGAAGCCAGATCAGCACACGTGAACAGGGGTAGGACTGGAAGCTCATTTCATACAACTTTGCTGTTTGCATACCTGAGGTGACCAAAATCTGCAGAGAAAAGGGAGTGAGGTGGAGCAAGGGGCAATCAGAATAACATTGCCCTTGGGAGAACACGTGGCCTCTTCCAGCATTCTGCAGAAACTCACTTGGCATGACAGGAAAGTAAACAAATGATACAGTTGTTTTGTACCTGGGACTGAATAACGCTTCATCCTCACACACAAGTAGAAGGAAGCTTCTTCCCTGGGACATCTGCATGGGAGTTGTGGTGTATTTCTGTGCCTCAGCATTTTATCCCATACAGTGATTAGTTTTTCCCTGCTAGCAAAGTGAATTGGTAGCTGTTGCCTCTGTGGTAACTTCCAGACAAACTCTTCCTCTTACTGCTTCACCCTGTCCCCTCTGTTGACATGGTTGGTACTTTGTTCAAGGATTTCTCACATTTTCTCAGGTAGCAGCCTTTGTATTTTTCATGACAATGAACTTACTGCCTCAGATATTTCCCCCTTTATTGGGTACTGTCTAGATTTTTCAGATATTCAATTGTGTCTGAATTGGTAATTACCATGTACTAACAGAGTGAAAGAATTGGGAGCTCATCTAAAATAATTACATGCAAAGAGTCTGCATATGTTCTACTCTGTAGCAGGCTCATATTTGTGTAGCTCCCCTAAAATGGCTCAGAATATTTACATCAGCATCTATTAGATGTCCAAAGAAAATGTCTATGTTGCCTCAGTTGGAAATTCCCTCTGAATAGCAATTCCAGAAATTCTGATTTTCCAGTCTCTGGCTGATTATCGTGATTATATCTGTAAACATTTTTTTAACTGTTTTTTTCTTTTTTTTTAATGTGAATTAACTTTTCATGGAACACAGAAGTGGACAAGTTCTACTGTTCTTTATTCATATAAATGTAAGTCATCTTGAGTAGTGTCTGGTTTCTTGCTCTTTAAAATGCCTCATGGATTGCAGGATTTAACATCCTGCTGTGACCTAGCTGACCTACTGCTGGAATAGAGTCTATTAAAATGTCTTTCATCTTCTAAAAATTGTGTACTTTAATCTTTAGACTTTGATGATTTGTTTGTATATGGAATATTCGCCCTGCTTGTAACATCCTAATTCATTTGAAGAAATTGGTTGCCTTATTGGACTCCTGGTAACATGCTCTCACAAATTTGGATCAGAGCCTAGAAAACCAGCTTTTCCTGAAGTGTGGACAACATTCTGTGTTTCAGGAGTGCTCCTGGAAAGGTAAGGCTATATTTTCTACTTCTATGGACCCTCAGTTAATAATTTAAGAAACTTAAAAGTTGAAAGATGCTAGTGAAGTTCACAGAAGCGTTGTTTGGATAACCTAAGGACCCACCCAAGTCTTGGATTAAAGCATAATCCAAAACTCTATATATTTAAAGGAGTATTTAGGATGGTCTGCTCTGAGCTTCTGCATAACATATCCTCATCCAAAGCAGCTTCAGTAAACCCTGATTTCACAGAGTCAATTGAGCAATAAAAATATGACCTCAGGTGTCTTTTTGTTTGAATATCGCTTTTGCAACCTTTGGAACGTGATCCTCATTGTCTAAGTACAGATTTGCAATTTGGAGAAGTAGTGCAGTTTTGGAGCAAACCTCCTTACTACATGTGATTGATTTTCCACAGCAGCTGTTGTGCACCAAACCTCAGGTTCTTTTGAAGAAATAAAATTCAAAGATTCATTCCAAAACCTGGTGTAATTCAGTTCTGAACCCACCTGGGGAAGAACACTGCCACAGAATGCCTCTGATGTGCATCCAGTGAGTGTGTGCCAACAGAAAGCTTTCAAACCGTGGAGATACCCTGTGATACCCAAAAATGGTTGCTATCCTGTATGGGTGTTGTATTCACCATCCTATCAGCCTGTTTTTGGAGCGGGGGCGGGGGGGAGGGGGTTTAATTGTTGAAAGCTTCCTCAAGGTTCCACACAGGCACCATGCTCTGAGTTGCTGGGGATGTGTTCTCACGTAAGACCAGAAACCAAAGTCCAGCACAATCCTGGAGTCACCTGACCTGGGTCTTTGAGCTTGATAAGTGTCCTACTTGAGTGGTGAGACACTGCAAAATACAGCATCACAGACAGTCCTTGTGAGCCATGCTTATATAAGCATCTGCATGGCTAAATATTGATGCCTGTATGTGTGCTACTCACCACAGGCTCCTTTTGTACTCAGCAGACAAACCAGGGACTTTTCAGTCAGCCTTAGCAGATCAGATGAATTACCTGTGGGTATTGTTTCTTTCTTAGCATGAACCTTATAAAAGAGCCTGGCCCAAATGGCTAATATACATATGCTTCATCAGATGATTCTATTCCTGATAGGTCCTGATATGTGTAGGTGCTGAACTGGGAATCAGTCACTATCATCTAGTCATTGTTGCTAATCAGCTAGATGTATCTGGCTCCCTTGTTTCTGGGGGCTCACCCCTGGGCAGCCTGAACTTCCCCAGAATACAAAATTCATTCTTCTCTTGGGCCTCAAACCCATTTTGGTGTTAGTCAAAGCCTTGAATTTAGCAACCCTTTCTTGTTGAAGCCCAGCCAGGGGCCTGTCCCTGTGTGTCCCCAGTGTGGGTGCTTGGGTAAACATCTCTGACTGCCCTTGCTAGGACCAGCTCCACACAAGACACAGCCGCAGCAGAATCTGTCATCATGAGTTATCATGTAGTGCCTCCCTCCATGGAAAAATAACAACTTGTTTCCCAGAGCACTCCCCCAGGATGTAGGAGACATGACCAATTTCCTCCTGAGTTTCAGAAGCAGCCAGGCCCCCTGTCTTCCAGGGGCTGCCCACTCCTCAAGGTTAAAGCCAGTTCTCACTACCAGTGTTGGCTCTCATAATATCAGGGCCATCTGCCAAAATCCCCACTGGTTCTATGTTGGAAAAACAGCAAGGATATGATTCTGTAGATGGGGCAACAAGAGGTTTCTTGGGAGGGAGGGAGGGAGAGCACCTGAGCCTTGTCTTTAGACTGTATATGAATTTTAAATAGATACTGAACAAAAGATAGAAACTGTCATTGGAAAAGGAACCAGAGCACAAGACTCCCATTTGTTAAACCAATGAAAAAGAGGCTTTCTGGTTTTGGGCAAGTTAAGTCTTGAACCCTTTCCCCTGGGGTGGCACAGACTGAACAGGAAGGAGTGAGAGCACCTCCCTTCTTTTTTTCTCTCCTGTGGATGGAACTTGCTGCATCATTGCTTCGTCCATCCAGTTATTGTCCCTGCTGGCTTGTAAGAGTCTGTGCCAGTTCGTGCTTCTGCTAGTGCCAGCCTCAGGCACTAGCTTATTATCTTTTCCTCTGCTGGATATGCTACTCATCATCTGTCCTACCCCGAATTTTAATTTAGTTTATCCTAAGAAGGGATACATACATACATTGCCTGTACACATAAAACTGTTCTCAGCATAGTTCCAATGCCTGGGAGAGCTTGAACTCTTCTTAACATACCTGCCTAATAATATACCTTGGTTGAGTCTCTAGGTTTGAGAAATTGAAAAGGCATCCAAAATTTTGAACAGTCAAAACATTGACTTCTAAGGCTTGTGGCTGGTTAATGTACTTCCCCTGTATTTAGTCTTGGGAGCAAACGTGCCATCTTGTACAAAGTTTGGATAGTGCTAGTGTATAGTTGTGTTTGAAGCAGGTTAACAATTTAAAGATTTTTTCTGTGTATGTTATCTTACTGCCAGGGTTTTGTTTACAAACTTACAGGGCTATCACTCTTGAGAGTATCTCCTTTCAGTTTTACACAATCTTTAAGAAAAAAAGATTTTGATGACAAAGATTTCTCTCCAACTCATTGAAGGTACAGAGCTCTCCTGGCTACACAAAGCTAGGTAGCAGCATAATATTGTGAGCAGAGAGAATCAGACCTCCTGAGGGGCATGAACTAGGAGATTTGCCACTCACATAACTAAGTGAATTAGAGATGAGACTATACATGTAATGATCTGCTCTTTGCTCAGGGTAATGCAGCTCTGACTTCACTGGGGAATGAAGACATGATTGCTTGGTAGTTTGAGAAGTGTGCAGAACTCCTGGGATTGTTTTATTTGAGACTTTTGACAGAAAACTTAGCAGCGTGAGTCAGAGGAATCACACAAAGGTCATGCTGGTGTGCTTTTTATATTGTTGCAATGCTGCAACTGTAAAAGTTCACTCAAGATCATAGCTTAAAATATGACTGTATAAAGTAAAAATCTAGGTACAAATTAAAACGTGCCAGTGGCAGTCCTCTGAAACTGCTTTTTCCAAGATGATTTGTTCAACATCTGTTGGTTGTCTCATTGTGTGAGAAGAATATGTGAGTGTGAAAAAGATAAAAGACCGTTACCCAGTCTGTTTGTTTTGTTCTTTAACAGTAAGGAGCCTTAATTTACAAGGCTGCTAATTTATGTCATTTTTGTTTCTACTGTACAGGCTTAAAAAATTCTGGTAACATTTGCTGTAGTGTTCAGGAACATGAACTTGATATTAGAATGTGTGTCTGCTGCTGTCTGAACTAATACCCTCTGCTGACTTTTTGCACATGGGTTAACACTTTGACTGTGTAGTTAGAGGAGAAGCAAAATTGATGGGAGATGTAACTGTCTTCATGAAATGGAAATATTTATTTAGAAGTGTTTTGACAAGCTTTTGGGTCATCTGAAGGAGAGCTTGTGTACTTGAAATTTAGTTTGTTTTTCCTAGCAATATATCTTGAACTAATAAAAACACTACTTCACCCCAAAAATCCATATCCCTCTGCAGTGCCTTCCTATACTCCAGCAGATCAACACTCCATCCTGCACAACTTGGTGTCATCTACAAACTGACTGAGGGTGCACTTGATTTCCTCATCCAGATCATTGATAAGGGTATTAAACGGGACTGGCCCTAATAATGAGCCTTGAGGGACCCCACTGGTAACTAGCAACCAGCTGGATTTTTCTCCATTCACCACCACTCCCTGGGCCCAGCCACTAGCCAGTTCTTAACCCAGGGAGGAGTCCACCCATCCAAACCATGGGCTGCCAGATTCTCCAAAAAAAAGCTGTGACAGACGTATCAAAGGGTTTACTGAGGTCCAGGTAGACACATCCTCAGCCTTTCCCTCACCCACCAGGCAGGTCAGGTTGTCACAAAAGGAGGTCAGGCTGGTCAAGCAGGACTTGCCTTTCCTAAATGCTGGCTGTGTTGGCTGGCTGTGCTGGCTGGGCCAATCCCCTTGCCGGCCTGTATGGGCCCCA
>VXBB01024410.1:224504-282164 GCA_013399915.1 Illadopsis cleaveri
CCCACAGGAACCCTGCTCTGTAATAAGGCAGGGCTGGGAACCAGGAGAGCTGCCTTTAGGAGCAGCTGGTGAATGCACAGCTCACGTTCTGCCCTGCTGCTGAGCACAAGGAGTTGCTTGTGGAGTCAGGAATCCAGAGGCTCTGGGGCCAGGTTGTGCAAAGGCTCTGGGCTGGGCTGTATGCCATGATGCAAGGCAAGGCCTTATGCCTCTGTTCTGAACTGCATTTCATTTGGATGTGCATGCCTGCACAGCACTGGGACTGTTGGGATTACATCTGTGTGACACCACAGTACAGCCACAGTGGCAGAGTGCCTGTAGCAGGCTGAACCTGTTTCTGTCCCTTTCCTCTGTGAGTCCTTCAAAACTTAAGGTGTGCTGGGAAGTGCACTAAGTGTTCTCACAAAAACCCAGATAAGACATGCTCAAGTAATGTTGACCCTTTGCTCAAGTGCATTTTCATAATGAAAACCCTGTACATGACATCATTCTGGTTTCAACCTTACTAGTGGGTCTAAACGTTTCAGGTGGTTATAGAAACACTTGTAAGAATGGCAGTGAGAAAGGCATTTTTTTGCTATTTTTTAAAAAAACAAATGCACTATTTTACCGTGTGATTCACAATTAATTCACACACATCTTTGGCTGTTTTTTTCCCCCTAGTGTTAAAATCTGTGCTTGCTTGTGTGGATGCACTTGAGTAGATTAATATTTGAGTACTTCTCCAAGTTAAAAACATTTTGAGAATTGCAATATGCATGAGGAAACTCCCTTCTCAGATGTAGAATGAAGAACCATGGGACAAACGGTGAAGCATAATTTTCCTGGATTTTCTCTGTATATTGCTCTTTATAGAGAAGCAGGCATTATTTAGACTGATCAGATAAAAATGAAAGAGCAGATCAACAACAAAAAAAGACAATTTGAAAATCAAGAAGATTATGACATCGGAAAAATGGCACTCATTTAGACTTTGTAATGTACTTTAAAGCAAGTAAGAAGTTTATTCAGCAGAATAGACATATTCCATCACAGAAAGCCTTACAAATAATTAAACACTATTGTGTTTTCAAGTGAACCCAGTAATTCTTAACTTGATGATAAAATATGCCTGTTCCCATAAACAATAAACAATACATTTGGATTCAAAAGGCTGAATGCAGTCAAACTAGAAACTTAGGCAATATACATCCCATAATTCTAAAAGAATAATTGAAGGCAAGGCAGTAGATGGGGAATGATATAAAACATAATGTTAGATTTGTCATCTCCTGACAGTACATTGTGTCAGTCTAACTTAATACTTAGCCCTCGTGATTCAATTAATTTTTGACAAAAGGGGAATGAAATAGTTTCAATCTGCCTGGACTTGGATAAAACATTTCCTTGCTGGAAATGATTAATAGGGCTGGAGTTTTGTGTGTTAATTTGTATATGATAACTAAGGAAATGTCTGATAAGCAAGGGTGACATTTTAATGTCTGAAAATGCAAGGGGTGAGGGGAAATAATCAGTAGTAAAAAAAGAAGAACTGAATTCCTTGGGTACTGGATATGGAACTCAGAAGTATCTTAGAGTTTGGTTGAAAAAGTAGAAACATGCTGAGGAGCTCTTGCTGGTAACAGCTGGGAGGGAGGAACAGTACAGGAACAAAAGGATGACTTTAAATCTTGACATAATAAAGAAATAATGACATTATAGAAGTCAAAATTACAAGGTTGCTGAATAGCTAAAATTCCTGCTGTGAGCTGGAGTTCATCAGCTGGAAACAAAGGAAGAAGGAGCAAGACTTATTCTAAGCAGCTGCAGGGCGAGCAGGTTGAGATGCAACTGTGGGAAGGCCAACATGGGGGCCTGTAGCTGGATCAGACAGAGTACTTTCAGCAGACATTGAAAAAGTCTTATTTACCCTCTGTGAACCACTGATAATGTCCCACCACAACCACAGCACATGGTTGTGATGATCTGTCCTTTCTGAAGAGGGGTAAGAGCAAGGGTAAGGAGGAGAGGAGAATCAGAAGAAAGGAAATCCCATTTTCTGGCAGCTAACCAAAGGACCTCACTGCACTTAACTGACCTAAATGCTGATACAAGAACAACTGGAAATAAACAAAGACAAGAATAATTTCCAAGTGGAAATGAGCCCAGTGTTCCTAACCAGTAGATGATCACTGATATGACTGAAAAATAAACATAGATACTGTCTCTTTATGGAAAAATGTGTGTGACATGGCTAATAGAGATAACAGAAAACCAGATCTGATGATCCAAGAAAATCCTTTTTCTCTTAATCCCCTCACATGGTCTTATCCTCAGGAAAAGAAGAATTTGCACAAAAATTCACCAACTTCTCTTGTCTTTCAAAGGGTCATGAAATGGGAAAAGGGAACATAGTTAGTGCTCTTCTGAATATTGATCTAATCAGATATCCAGTAGAGTGCTTTATTCTGAAATATTTTCCTCTTAGAATAAACCAGAACAGTTTGTTCAAAATACAGTTTCTCAGTACCAAGTAGTAAATAGTGAAGAAATATTCTTACTTATTTAATCACCATTATCAATGCACTTACTAATACTCATCGGAAAAAAAAAAAAAGTGTAAAATATTGAAGGGGCTGTACAGAGGAGTGTTATAATGTATAGACTTGTGCAGAGGAATTAAATTACAGAATAGGAACAAGCTGTATAAATGCAGCAATCGTTTAGATAATTCCAACTACATGTTCTAGATAGAGTTTATAAATTTCTGCTTACTTGTTCACTCTCTTCTAAGACATTTATACTCTGTATCAAATACAGGACATCCAATATAGAGCATACAAGGTTGAGAGGGCCAAATAGTGAGATGGATGATGATGCCAACAGAAACTTTTGCCTACTGCAAGGGGTCTGCTGAAAAAGGAAAAGTGGTGCAGGAGATGGATATGAGGTTTGCATATGGCAAAATTATCTGAAATCTGGCTTGTTTACGAATTTGCTGCTTGTATTTTAAATGGTCTCTCATGAATAGCTGTGTAGCTTGCAAAGTGAGATATTAGGAAAAGAAACAACATTTCATTGATTGAGATTTACAAGTAGCACAAACTTTGCTTGCTGTTGCTGCAGTTTTCAGAGACTAAGCTGAGACCCAGTTTTCAGAGACTCTGCTTTTAGGTATTTTTTTCCATGCATTTGGAAACAAACCCAAGAACTGCCTTATATGACTGTACATAAGAACTTAAATAGCTGTCCTTTTGTATTTATTTTTTTCTCTTTTATGTAGAAAATATTGCAAAATCACTGATGCAATTATTTCAATCCTTTGCATCTATGTAATGTCTTCCACTTGACTATAAAGGTGTCATTATGGTAAAAGCTTTTCTTTTACAAGAAAAACCAAAACTACTGATGTTACTTCTGGGAATGATGATAAAACTGTTCAGTTGTGGGGGGTCATATGTGCTGGTAGTTGCTTTTATATTTAGAATCGGAAATGACAATCGGAAATCAGAATATCTCATTAGTAGTAATGCATTTTAATTTCTGACAAGTGAAGTATTCCCAAGGCAATGATAGATGTTAGAACTACAGTGAATTACCTATGGCTTAAGATACTTCAGAAAGTGGCAAAACATTATAAACATTCCTTAATTGCCTAGAGTAACAGTGTGAATCAGTCTTTGCTACTGTCCCAAATTTTCACTAGATGAAAAAAATTTGAAGGCTCTAGCAGACTGCTAAAGGAACTCTGTTTTAGCACATTTTGATCTCTTCTTGCCTAACAGCAGCTGTCAACAGACCCTTTTTTTCTATAGTTTTTAAGTTTTAGAAGCAAAAAATATGTTTTAGATTCAAGAGATTAGCGATCATTTCAGTTCAAATCAAGGCAGATGCGGTTACAGGGGTCTGTATCCAAAGAGGCCTTTTGCTTATTGGAAAGTTCAAAACCAGCCTTACAAAGAGCTTACATGTAACTTGGGTTGGTTTGAAGTCCATACTCAAGACAAAAGCTAAGCTTGGCTTGATCTCACACCATAATTATTTTTGAGACAAAGCTGAGCTGGAACCAAATCTAAGCTATTATAGTGACTATACTTTCTGGGCCATTATCTGTATATGAACATGAAGGAATAATGCATTACCTATTCTAGGAGACTGAAATGAAGTGGAGTCTGGAGTGGCAAGAGGAAAGCTGGATCACCAGACAAAGTCTGGACAAGAAGAACTTTGTTTGATGGCACCTCCAGTCAGGTTTTATGCAAAGGCCTTTGAACATGTGAGGATGAAACTTCCCTCAGGCTCTCTGCTTTTATTCCAGACATGAAGCAATGAGTAAGCAGTTTTCAGGGCAAAACCTCCCCACAGAATTGACTGCCAAAATATCTGCTCAACAGCAAGGTGATGTTTGATGCTCAAGTCAATGGTGTTGCACCATAGTTCTGGAGACCCTTTCACTGATAACACATCTTGCTGGCAGGGGGGCTGTCCCATCTGGTCCTCTTGCTTCCTCATCCATGCTGCATTTTACCCCATTTCTCCCTCCCTTCAGGGAGTTTGGATTGTTAAATCCCTACATAAGGGATTTTGAGTACTTTTTCTCAAGAATCAAGAGACGTATGCTATAGTTTGCCATGCATTTAACCACCAGTGGTTTTCTGGGAAACAGGTTGTGGATGCCAACTTCAGATTTGAGTGGCAAGTGTCTCTGAGGCCCTCAGCAATGATGGCTGCTGAATCCTTCTTTCCATCACCAAGATGTGGCACAAGTGTTATGTCACCCCATGCTAGAACCATCACACCCCAGACTTTTTTGCTACTGCCTTGTTTCAGAAAGTTTAATGTACTATATTTCCCCAACCCTGATATCAATGGCCTATCCTGAAAGAGATGGAGTAAGGTGAAGCAGATCTAAAGAGCTGAGGAGTTAACACTCTCCACTCTCTCATAAGGGAAAATACATCTCTATTGCCAGAAAGATGCTTAAAAATATGAAATAGAGAGCAAGTCAAATCACTATGAAATGCACTAACAAAACACTTCAAGAAGGAGGATCATCAAGGAGGAGATGTTACTACTATGTCTGCATTCAAAACATAGGAGGAATGCACTTGAAATTCTTGAAACTACCCTGAACCCCTGAGTGTGCTGTGAAAGACATTTGGTGAAGGCAGTGCACAGAGAGAGATCAAACTCCTCAGAACAACAGAGAGGGGAAAGGAGCTCTCGAGAGCGTTTGTGGCAGAATCCTGTTTCTATTTCAAATACTATTTTGTCAATATGTTTGTGTTGCTGTTGTGCTCAGAAGTGCTTGCTCAGAGAAAGATCGCCCTGCATGCTGGGTTCTGACCAAAGGCCATCCTTGCCCCCCACTGGACAATATAATAAGCTGACAAGCTTCCCTGGGTAGGCATGGGCAGGGTGGCAGACAGTGATTGCAGAAACAGCAGGTGCCCTTTTCCATGTCAAAGTTTCAGCAGCCATGCTGCAAAAGGCAACTTGAAGAGGACAGTGGAGTAGGCACAGAACGGGGAAGCTGAATAGAGCTTTTGTAGAAATAATTATGTGCCAAAGCACTTAGAGGTGCTTTAAAAACTCCATCAAAATGGTGTTGCCTGGCCTCTGTGCAGTGACAGACGGTGAAACATCCAGTTGTGTTAGGTCAGGTATGGCAGAAAACAGGGAGAAAGCAGACTCCATACAGTCTGGCTTCTGGGATCTGGGGCTCTGAAACCATCAAGCAGGTGCTGGGCAGAAAACTCTTGGACTTCCCTGCCATGAAGCACTTGCAGAAAAAAATTTCCTACTTAAAATCCAATAAAAAATGTAAAGACTACAGTTATACCACAGGTTCCCTTTCTGCCTTGTCATTCAGATATCTGTTTTTCTAGGCAAACAGTCAGGAAACACATCTGTTTTTCAAACAGGATTCAGTCTCTAGGTATGATCAGTGATAGAAATACACAGGATGAATAAGACATTCCCTGCCATTGTTCCCTGAATACTACTAGTATTTGGGAAGCTATCGGCAGTGGTACAAAAGTATTTTTTTCCAGTAAGAAAAGACTATTTCAAATCAGGAGAAAAGTGGCAAATCCAGCAAGCTGACAGACCCTGTGTACATGTGTGTGTGCATGTGTGAAGGCAAAATGCAATCAGTGCACAAGGGAGGGAAAAAGACAATACTTTAACCTTGCAGCAACATTCTGAGGGCTGTAGAGAGCATGGTATTTAATTATGCTTTGCCTGCACAAATACTTTATCCCCATATAATCAAATAAACCCTTTAATTTTCTCTTAAGATGTCTAGCCACTCTACCAGCAGTATCATTTATCATCAAATATACTGGTGCAAATGGAGTAGAAGATATTTTTCAAAAGCAGATCACAGTCAATTGTGAGATCATTTTTCTGGCCATGTGCCCCTGCTTCTCTTTCTGACCTGAAGACCACCTTCCTTCTCCTCCCTGCTTTTGTTTGCTTTCTAAAAGCTAAAACAACTGCTTCTTTGGAAAATAATTTATGCTTTATTTGAATGTGGTTTAGCAAGTTAGCAGTGCCAGGTGCTGTCTGCTCTGAAGGTAGATTGACAGCTGTCACTGGGTTACTCTGTGATCTGCTGGGATCAGTCTAATGCACAATGTCCGTCTCTTCTGCAATAAACCAAATACTTTCACCTCTGAGGCATGGACAGGAGCCACCACAGGTGGAGGTGGGCAAGGTACTGGAAAGGCATTTAATGACCCTGCTTTTTCATTTGATCTTGTGCTGGCACTTTTTTATCCATTCCCAAGGTGCTATGCCTTGACTGCTGTCCCTTATGCATGCAGCTTTGACATCCACCTTCTGTTAATTAACACTGTAAAAAGCCCCTTTCCTTCCCTGCTCACAACAAGCAAATACAAAAATACTGGGGGAAAAAGATAAAATTAAAAAAAAATCCAATCCCCCTCTGCTGCAGGCAACATCATCTCACAGTCCTTTTCAGAAACACACCAGGCACCAACTTAAAGATGACTTATTTTTTTGTTCCCACAACTCTAACAAGAGGGTTGTTTTAAAACCTCGTTGCTTTGATGTCTTGAATCCATTATCAGACACTGATTACACAGTTACATGCCAATCAAGGATGTGATGATCTATATACATCCTGTGGTCAATTCATTTTCAAGGGTATACTGTGAAAGTCTTATAATTCTATGATTGCCCCCAGCTCAGGCTTCTTCTACCATCTATCATTTGAGCTGTAAGCTTGTTAGAGAAAAGACTGTTGTTGCATTTGTTGGAAGTACTATGTGTACCTCAAGAATTAAATGAATAATATGTTGCACTTGTAAAGAATGACTATGGACTTGGAAAGACAAAGCAAAACAAAATTATTAAGTAGCACAACTGGTGAATTAAAAGGAAGCAAATAAAAAACTAAAGCTTAATAAATACATGAGTGATCATGTATTTACATAAGAAACACCTCAGCAGAAGAGAGAGAAAATAAGGGGTATCGAGTATGGAGACTATCAGAGTAAAGAGTCAGAGAAGAACTTTTGAAAAACAGTAAACATAAAAAAGTAAATGTGTTGAGCTTACCTTGGGGGGCTGCCAGATGCCCACCAACACCCTCCATCAACAGGACAGGGTGACAAAATGTGAAGAAAACTTGATGTGAAAGGTGACAATAATGAAAGTGTATCTCTTAATTAGCCGGGTTCCTGAAGAAACTGAGCTCAATCTCTTGCTGCAGAGATATGTCCACCATCATCCCCCTTACCACCCTTATGAATAGTTTTCAAACTTCCTGTTTAGTTTTAAATAGATTTGCCAGATGCCTGAAAGTCTCAAAGACACTGCAGTTCCACTCATTTTCTTACTCCAGCTTGAGCTCAGATTGTACCACTTGCCATGTGAAGAGCCAAGGGATGCTCTGTCTGTCTTCAAGGCCTCTTGTGAGTTGTGTTTCATGGCTGATTTTCAGCTGCACAGTGCACAGGGCCAAGTGAAGAGTCCTCTCCTCTGTCGAAGGTTGTCTCCTAAGGAGATTATCTGGCAATAACTACTACTAATGAAAAACCCTCCAATTGGATAATAGCAGTTTTTGTCAAAATTAATATTATTACTTTCTCTCTGCAGTGTTCTGTCATGCTTACTGACATGGTGAATTCATGCTGCAACCTTCATGCAATTCAACTGCCTACAGAAATCCATTGGAAACTGGGTTCTGCCACTTCTAGAACTGATTCTTGAAATTTTTTTTGTCAAAGTAATACTTTCTCCACTGCAGTTAGCAAGCACAGTTTTAGTTTATACTAGACATCACGACTTTTATTCTCACCACTGCTGTTTTATATGATGGGAAATTTATCCATTGCAACCCAGCAGAAATGTGTCCTTCTTACTTTTCTCTGGCACAATTTGCTTATGAAAAGGAAAAACAAACAAACAAAAAAAACCCCAAACCCAAACCTGACAGGAGAATTCATTGCTATAATTTAGGGAGGTTTCAGCAAAATTAATGAGGTGCCATTACCAAGGGAACATGGGCTGATTTCTGCATAATTACTACTATTTGTATAACCATCAGATCCAATGTATTATTTCCACAGGCTCGAAGCAAGAACGAGGCTCCTTTGAGCTGGTGTGCATGCATAATACATTTTGGTGTCCAAGCACAGCCCAGTAGGAAATGAATAGGGACCAGTTCAAAGTCACAGTGCAGCTGTCTGTTGGTTTTCTCAAGAGCGAGGCATGAAAATAAACCAGGATGTGAACTAATAGGCTGTTCATTTTACTATAATATCCCGTTGTTATTAATTGACAACAGCTGTGTGGCAAGTTGTGTGACACCCACTGCTGGAATAAAATAGCTCCAAGTGAATTGAGTGTATAGGATCCTAAAACGAGGCAGATACCACATAGAAAGAAAAATCACATCCCTGTCTGCTTCTACAAGGGGAGTTTCTTGCTCCACTATTTACAGTATCAGTGCCTGTTCTTGTGTAATGCCAGCACAGCTCCCTGTGCTGGAAGAGTTCACCAAGTTACCTTCAGTCATGTATCAGCAGTCCTGGCTAACTGGGGAGGTGCCAGTTGACTGGGGGGTGGCAGATGTGACACCCATCTACAAGAAGGGCCAGAAGGAGGATCCAGGGAATGAGAGCCCTGTCAGCCTGACAAGGAAGGTCATGGAGCAGATCATCTTCAGCGCCATCACACGCTAACCAGGGGATCAGGCTGAGCTTGCCTTTAGGAAAGGCAAGTCCTGCTAGACCAACCTGATCTCTCCCTCCCTTCCTTCCTTCCTTCCTTCCTTCCTTCCTTCCTTCCTTCTCCACCCTCCACTCCTTCCAAATCCCTGCCACTTCACCTCACACCTCCAGAGCTTGACACTTCTTCTTCAGCCTTCCCNTCTCCCTTCCTTCCTTCCTTCCTTCCTTCCTTCCTTCCTTCCTTCCTTCTCCACAGTTCTTTAATTTTAACATATTTTAACTATTCTGAATAAATCTTACTGCAGATGAAAACATCTGCTGTCATTGATACAATCATCAGTACCTTCCTCCACCAAATCAAAGCCAAATCATTGTTGGAGCTTGTTCCTTTGCTTTTGAAAAAAAGGCTCACATTTTTCACACTGCTACTAGTGCAAAACAACTCCCAGATGTTTTATTCTCCCAGTGGGAATGAGAAAAATGTAACATCATCTTAAAGATGGGTAATGACAGGAGGCTTTCTACTGACTTTGCTAGGCACCAAGGTGAGAGCAAACAGTGCTTGGAAAAATCAAGTGGAGACCACTGAGGCTTAATGAACGTGGATCTGATCCATGATGCTGTGAAATCATCAATTCCCTGTGACCTTAATGGATTTTCCCTTGGGTAATACAGAGCAATTATTTTAAAGGACACTAGTCAGGCCAAACTGAGACAAGATGGGTAAGGCAGAGCTTTCTCATCCCCTTGATGTCCTCTTTGCCTGATCCAAGAAAAGTGACCAACTCTTAAGTGGTGTGGAGTGTCTTACTTGATTTTCCCTCAACCCTGTTTGATTCAACTGGAATCGGTTTCTCCATAAAAGGATTGCTCCTGACCCATGTCACACCCTGTGCATGGAAAAGAAAATGTGTCTTTTTCCCTGTATGACTACTGACAAACAAATACAGACTCCGATTTGTGGGAGAGAATTTCTGTGTTGCCCTGTAGTATCTAAATTTCAGTCTCCCTAGGAGAGGAACTGGCAGAGAAATTGAAAAGGGGGTTGCTGACATTAGGAAAATGTTTCTAATGTACTACCTAAAGGTGTCTTCAGTGAAATTTGAATCCACAGTCCTGGCCTTGATTTCCACAGAAGATTTCTTGCAGTACAGTCAGTCATAGTGTGGTGCTAGTAACACCAACCAGGTTGTGGATTTGATCCCTGCATGGGCCATTCACTTCAGATTTGGACTTGATGATCCTTGTGGGTCCATTCTAACTCAGAATATTCTGTGGTTCTGTGAAATTTCACCTTATTTTTTGTTTTAGGCCATCCTTCTCTACCATGCTACATAAAACCAAATCAGACAGGATTTGGCAGTTGAAAAATACTTTCCTTTACAGTTTTGGCC
Source organism: Illadopsis cleaveri (assembly GCA_013399915.1). Taxonomy (NCBI): domain Eukaryota; kingdom Metazoa; phylum Chordata; class Aves; order Passeriformes; family Timaliidae; genus Illadopsis; species Illadopsis cleaveri. Next base: position 235,078 of record VXBB01024410.1, read on the forward strand.
AGTGGCATTGGAAATGTCTCAGGTCACTCAGTTCTCTCTTTCTACTCTCAGAAGAGTAGAAAGAAGGGGAAGGATGAAGAATCCAAGACTGCAACCATCCCTAGACAAACCCCTGAAATTCTTTCTTCATGTGAAGCCAAGCATGCTGGCAACTCTGAGCATCTCTGCCCTGACCTGCTGCCTCAAGGCCAATGTGGACAGGCAATAGCTCAGCACATGCTCTTGTGACATTTCACTAAAAGACACTCCAGTCAGGCTGGTCCAGCTATTTGACTCAAAAGCATCTGTAATACTGAGCTCATCAATTATATATCAAGGTATCATCTAAATCCATTCCCTTTGGTTGCTTAAAAATTAATACATTAACTGGTATGAGGTAGCAGAAGCTTGACAATAATGAATGATATCTTGAAGTTGTAGAAAATTACAAGATTTCTACATTTATTTAGAACAAATTATGTGTATTAATATGCTTACTTTTTATTTGTCAAAATAAATTTTAAAAAAGCATTTGGTAGAGGAAAATAATTTCTTCATTCCCTCCAATGGATTGTTTGACCTGGGAAGCCTGGATAATATGAGTTATTACACTTGGATTCACACCTGTAAAATATCCATATCTGGTGTTTATGCAATTGAAATTTCTGTCCATATTAATTTTTCAGGTTGTTGCTCAATAGTCTTCATAGAAAATTAGAATAAGTGAAAAGAATTTTTGAACCAATTTCTCTCTTTAGAAGAAAGACAAGCTGCAACTGTAGAATTCTGAGGCTTATGTTTTAAAAATTCAGGGAACACAAAGTTCAACAAAAACTAGAATAAAGCACACAGAATTTAATAAAGTACAAAACCCCCTTCCCTAGGCCCCTTTTAGCTTCTTTGAAGCCTTCTTTGAAGGCCAGTGAAAGGCCTTCAGACTTTTCCAGAGCATGGCTCTTTTATCAAGATGATACCTGTTACCATTAAGATTTTTCATATCTGGAAGGTATGTTAGCAAACCCATTGGTTTTCAGATGTTCTTGGTCCTGTACTTCTCCCTCTACACCTCAGAGCTGTGGACAGTCCTTCCCCACAGGCTGCTTCTCTTTCTCCCCACAGGTTTATCATGTGTAAAGTAATACTCTCTTTCCTGTGGTCAAATCTTTATAAAAAAGCCAAGTGATTTTTCTGATCCAGATTCCTCAAGTGGGGTTTCCTGGTCATCCTTGCTGATGCAGCATCACATTTCAGTGAGGTTCCCCCAAGCCCATCTCTCCCCACTTTGCCAGCTCAGGGGCTGCTCTTCCACTGTCTGGAGGCCCTGGCTCTGCTGCTCAGGTATCATCCAGAGATTGGTTTTGGGTATCTGTTTTTGTTGCTTGAAATAATTTGAAAACAGAAAAGAGGAGGCACTTATCCGTGTGTCAGCAACAAGCAGACACTCCAGTGCTTGATTGCCTGTGGACCTCAGCAAAAGCAAGCATAGGGTTATCTTTGCCAGCTCATCCAGCCACTGCCTGGGAAAATGGGTTGTTTCAGGGGAACAGAGACTGAGGAGTGATAAACAGGAAATTTAGCCTGAATTGGGAAGTGTGGAGGAGAAAGCCTGGAAACCTGTGTCACTTTTAGCTCAAAATTGCAAGAAGGGCAACTTCTCCTTGCTCCTCTAATGGAGGATCTGTGACTGTGGGGTTTGGGGGAGCAGGTCAAGAACCACCAGCAAGGGTTATGCTGGTTTGGTGGGGAGAGCTATGGGGACAGCTACAGCTTGATGAAGGCACTGTTACTTCTCACACTGAACTTGTTTGGGAAAATGCCTCTCCGTCCAGAGTAGACTTGGCAGGGAAGCAGCCCCCAGCACATATTGTGCCTGTGGTACAGGTAGCTAATAGTAGCTGCAAACTGGGAAAACCTTTCTGGTTTAGAGGAAAAATAGAAGTGGGACAGCCTGTACTGCGGCAGAGACAAGGGCTCAGCTGGGCTGGTAACATCACTGCTCAGCATGTCTTAATCTCAGAGGCTGGTCCCCTTTCATAGCAGTTCTGCTCAAAGTACTTGAGGGCCCACGCCAGCCCGCCTTGGGATTACTCACCTTTGCAATCCTGCATAGAATCATAGGCTCCTTGGCTGGAAAATACTGCTGAGATCATCCTGTCTGACCATTAACCCAGCACTGCCAAGACCATCACTAAACCAAGTCCCTCAGCACCACATCCACACATCTTTTAAAACAAACATCTTTTAAACACCTCCAGGGAGGGTACTCAACCACTTCCCTGGGCAGCCTGTTCCAATTTTGACAAAAAATCCAATCATTTTACATTAAGACTCACCTCCAGATTTGAAAGTTAATATGGGAATGATTCTGCATATTTTCTTGCTGTTTATGTGCTGCTTTGTTTGTCATTACTCCTTGCAGCATTTTCTCTAGAAGCAGTCCTGAGACTTGGGGAGGAAGGAAGATGAAACATAACAGAACAGTGGAATAACTTCACCCAGAAGTAAAGTAAACCCCTTAAGAGTAAACTCCCTTTGCCCAGTATCTCTTTCCACCCTGAAAAAATATTTTCACTATGCAGCTCTGATAGATGAACGGACAAATCTGCAAGAAGCTCAGTCTTTCCCAGAGTTTTGTTTAGGAGTGTCTTTACAGAAGGGACTTAGAAAAATTCCTTGCCTTCCTCTTCATGCTGTTTGCATTCAAATCCATAAATATGCAGAAATAGCTTGAGTTTAAAAAGCAGGCAAGGATGTCCCAGTAAGTAGAGATAGCAAAGCAACAGTTTATTTTCAGCATATATTTGTGTTTGGACTTTGGAAGAGTACATAAGACATAGTATTCTGCTGATAAAACTTGGAACACTGTGAACTAAAAATCAGGTTATTTATATCTGTTGAAAGGGATTTAGAAAACTTTACGCATAGCAAACTGCTTGAGCATAGGACCCATATACTCAGAAAAGAAAACTGAACATGTTTGGATACACAGGCATTCAATCCTTTTCTTTCATAGACATGCTATATAAATTTAAACCTGTAAAGAGCAAAATTCTTTTTCTGAACTGTTCACTAAATACTAATTCATTCAGTGAGGATTTACCATGTCATCTAGGGGAGATCAAGTTTCATTGCTGAAACCAGTGAAGTAGACCATGGAGAGCTTCACTTTGTGAACATTTATACTTTTCTGTGTTGCTGTATAGGGCAGAAAATATTGCTTGCAAAACCACAGCTCAGTCCTTATTTCCAGCTCAAGACAAAGTCCTGATAAGTTGTTTGAAGAACCAACTAATTTCCTGATACAAAGATTCTGCATTGCGTGAACACCTGGGAGGTCCCAGCAGCCTCTGACACTGGTGGGCAGATGTGCAGGCTCAGTTTAGCTGCAAAACAAACGTGGGGTTTTTTTCCTCTTTCTTTTTGAAATTTCTTAAATTAAGGTGCTGTAGCTTTTAACTGACTGTTTATCAGTGTCTGCAGCCTCCATTGGGACTGAACTCAGCTGTGGTAGGTGCTGTGCACCCTCAGGAACACACAGACCTGTGCCAGAGACCTTGATAGTTTGTATTTTCTTTTTGAGGTTCAAGAGGCAGAAACATCACCTAATGAAAAATAAATGTGGTTGGACGCCCAAGGTTTTCCTGGGAGATTTCTTGATGGACAGACAGCCTGATAGGGTTTGATGTCAGTTGAGAAGATGACTGTTTCTATGGCTCCCAAGTAACTAGTGTAACTAGTTAGCTGCATTTATGTAACTATCAATAGCTACAGAGAGCAGCACACCAGCATTAAAGAATTCTCAGTAGTATTTGTTTACTCTGTGTTTCTTTTCTTGGTGACTTTGGCTTTTCTTGGTTTGGTTGCATCACACTCTGTACGTATGTGAATTTTATGTACATACATAAGAAAGCCAGAAAAATGCCTCTGCAGTCAATGGGGTGAGGGAAGAAATTACTGGGTTTATGCCCTCACAAAATCTAATTTTCATGTATTTTCTGGTAGTCCCAACACAGTGCAAAAATAGGGGCCTGCCTGTAAACAGGGATAAAAGTAAGTTGAGTTCCCATTGAGAAATGAGAATAAGTAAGAAGAATAGGAAACATGACATGCCTTAAGCATATTGTTCTAGTTTACTATCTTAAAATGCTGGCTACTTCAACCAACATATCTGCAATTCCAGATGCTAAGATAATTAGATGGGAAACAACTTACCAAGACTCATCTGACAAGCCTCTACCACTCCTACCCTATCTACTAGCTCCAAAAATTTGAACCTGCTTCATACCACATTTTAAATCTATTCTAGACTTGCTGGCTTTTTTGTCATTTTGTACAGTCCACTCCTGTAGTGTGGAATTTCTTTCTATTTGAAAGCCTGCCTTCCCATTCCATTTGGTTTGTTAATGTTCATACCATCTGTTGCCATAGCATTTAAAACCAAAGGTATTGGGAAGGTGCCCTAATTAGATAAACACATCGTCCCTGCAGAAAGGGTTGGCTCTGACGTGCTTTGTTTTGCTGCTCAGTGATGGGTTTTGTTTTCACACAGTGAGTTGGTGTGGAGGGAAGGACATCCAGAACTGCAGCACGGCTGGGCTGCTCGAGCATCCCTGGATAGTTGCTGAACCAGAATGATGCTGCTTTTCCCTGAGGCATGGAGGAGCAATGTGACCTCCCTCCATCCCACTGACACCAGGAAGTGGTGTCCACATCTCCCCATCTGAGGTCTGGATTTTGCAGCAGGCAGGAGGGGGTCTGCAGGGTGCAGGCATCCCTGGCAAGGAATGTGAATGAACACAGCTGAGCCCTATTCTGTTTTCTGGTTTTTTTTCCCACTGCTGTGAGCCTGTTCAGCCTGACCCCGAGTCCAGGGCTGGCCTAGGGCAGATTGCACCCAGCCCAAGGCTATTGCTCCACTCCATTTTCTGTCTCTGTTGGCAGCATTTTGGGTGCTGTTATCTGAGTGGAGAGGAAACCTGCTGAACTGGATGTTAGTGTCATGCTACTAGATTTGAAGGAACAGTAAAGATAAAATGCTTGAAATTTTATGATAAATCACAGCTCTGGCCGAACTGGTGATGGAAATGCATAGCAGAAATATGAAAGTTCAGTAAAATTACCTACTTTGCTGCATTTATCTCAGTGGTTAAACATCAGTTGGGACCCAGCCAGCTGCTCTGGGCAGCAGGTACAGCACTAGTGACACAAAAAATCAGCCTTGAGGGACCTGTCTGCACTGACTGACAGGAGGGAGAAGAAAGAAATGAAACTGAAACATGACACAAACTGTCACAATAATAGTTGAAAAGGGGAATACTGGAGAGATGGAACAGATTTTGAAGGTTCATAAATATTTAGAGATTTTTCCTTTTAAGAAAACATCTAAACAGGCGACTGTGAGCAGAGGAAGAGGGATCTCCAAAATAACACTCTGATGGGTATTTGCTTGTGAGAATTTATCAGTAATAGCAACATCTGCAAACAACTCCTGACAGAGCAGATGAGGACAGAGAAATATTTTAGGTGGCTTTAATAATTAGTTTTTCTTCTTCTTCCTTCTTCCTTTGTCTTTTTTGCTTTTTTTTTTCTTTTTTGTAGCTTTATTCCCAGTTCCATAAATAAAGTACATTACTCCTGCTTTCTGTGACAATAAATATGATTTTGCTTTTTTCTTAAGATGGGTCTCTTGTAACGGGGTTACCAGGTAAGGTGACACTGGGATATCCTGTGCCTACCAGAACAGCACATCTGGTTAAAGGCTGGGCTGCAGCCGGGAAAGATGGATTGTTCATGGATCACAGCAGTGTGGTGGGGCCATGGTCTTCATTCCTCAGCTACAGACTTGTGATGCATCAAAACTATGTCAATCTTTTCACACACTGACTTGCCCAGGGTTTCCTTCAGGGTAAACCAAAATGCAAACGTCCTACACTGTGCACAGACCTGCAGTTAAGATGTAGTTTTACATAGTGACTTCAGGACCTGAGGCAAACTCTGCTCCCTGTTTAACTCAGCAGGAATACTATCACTGATCTCAGTGAGGCCATTCTTTTCGTGCCATGCCGGTATGGAAGCAATGGTCCGAAGGCAGTGAGCAGAGATGCATCAGGATTTTGGCACAAAGCAGCCAGCAGCTCTGCATGCAAATTCTCATCACATTAGCAGAGGGGTTTGTGGCTTTTCTTAGCTCTCTGAGTCATGCTGAAGGGTTTTGTCTCTGCTGCTGTTTTTGTATTCTACAGATAATGGAGAAAGGCAAATCATGTAATGAAAGAGAGCTCATTTTTTCACATGTAAGCATAAGCTGTCTGTAGGCCTAAGTGCAGATTGGAAAAGCCTGTACTCACTACTCTCTCAGTTGCAATAATTGTTAACTACATTTACACCCCACTTATTTAGTGAAGTGGCTTCCTAATGGTGTATGCTCTGTATGTATAAAAACATTAGCCAGTCATAGCCCACTATGGAGTTCAACACTGTCAGTATCAAAATGCTTATTTTCCTTCTCAGCAACATACTTGTATCAGTGCTAGTATTCAATTAAAACTGTAATTTTATATATTGCAAATTCTGCATGTTAATAAATTCAGCTCCAGAGGTCCCAAAAAAAGAACATGGAACTGTTGGAGTGAGTCCAGAGGAGGCCATGAAGATGGTCAGAAAGCTGGATCTCCTCCCTGTTCCCCTTGAAATTTACATTGAGATTTCTCAAATGGTTAGTCAGTCCTCACCCTTGAACTACCTGCAGAAATTCCCTGTGATTGTTTATTGAGGATAGGAGCAGAAAAGAAAAAAATCCGTGTGGTCAATAACTTCCCTTTAACCTCTTTGGATGGGATCCACAGTCTGTGGTACAGCCACTATCATCCAGCAATATATGGCTTTCAGCTGGCTTTTTTTGGGTACACAGTAACTCCTGAAATAAACATGTTGTTGTCCTAAGCTGTCTCTATTGGGGAAGATGATAAATTTTCAATTATGAGGCCAGGCAAAGGATTTACCTGGCTCATATCTGTGTTGTTCCCACTCTTAGTGCAGGTTGGTCCTATCTAAGCTGCACAGCACTTGGCCCTGGGTTTCTGCTGGACCCATGTGGGTCCTCTGTCTCAATGCTGGGGTTACTCTTTTGTGTGTTTTTTCAGTTTCTGTGTGTAAGACAGTTGGAGGTCTGTGTTTTAGATCATCTGAGTCGTGTTTCTATAGAGTGAGGTAAAAGATCTGTGTCCTGAAGTGGGACACCTATTTAAAATTCTGTTATCATCTGGACTGGGCGTGGATGAAATATTAGAGTGAATTAATTGAAACAATAAAAACATTTCAAGGGATAAAGAAAATTATAGATGCTCAAAGGTTCAGTGTATAAACTTCCTTCCTGGCCCTTTGCATTTTCTGCATTGACAATCCTAGAGTCTGGAGGGTCTGTCTTTTTTTGTTAACTGCAAAAGGAGATTAGAAAGGCCACATACACATCCTTACATAGCTACATAGATGGCAAAGAACATGGTATAAGCACAATTGGAAGAACAGAGGATCAGTCAAATGAAGAGCAAAGTCTCATTTTTACGCCCAGTTCCTCCAGTAAAACTTTCATGGAAGTCTGTTTTGGGGTTGGATACCACTCTGATATAATTAATAATATTTAGAGCCTATGGAATGAGTCATACAACAAAAAGGTACTTAGGTAGAGAGTAAATCATGCGTGAATGTATAGATTAAGTTAAAAGTGAAGTTATTTACTATTGGAGAAGAGCAGGCAATCATACTTCCTGGACTCACAGATCCTCAGGAAGCATAAATCTGCATTACATGAGGCAGTAGAAATCTGTCTGGCTTGCAAAGACACAAGAATTTCTAAAATAAATGAAGTAAACTGATGTTGACTGGTATCTTGGAAGATTTTTTTTTGTCCAGCTCTGTAAGCAGACAGAGAGAAATCAATTGAGTTATCTGAGCATGGTGTCACTTCTGCTGTTGATGCCTGCGACATCTCTGTGGGACAAGGGAATATACAGCCATGGGAGAGCTGTGTCCTGTGGAGCAGCATCTGCCAGCTGGGAAGATCTGTAGGACAGTTCAAACGACAGCAGAAACCTCTGTGCTGGTGACTGAACTGTGTCCACTGCCTTGAAGGGGATCCTTTCTGAAAAAAATTAGCAACCAAACTAAGGAAGCTTCTGTTTCACTCTGGTATTTGGCCTTTTCCCACCTGGACTTTTCAATTCCTTTGATGAAAGGTGTGGGTGAGCCAGTACATGCCAAAAGTTGAAAAGTGGCATTAATAAGAAGGGTGACTTGAAGATGTCACTGCTGAGGGATATATTGAAAGTACTGCCTTGTTTAGTCTTAGGTAGAGAGGATAAATGTGGTGAAGATCAAAACAGATTTCTAATACACATTTCTAAAGGTAACATAAAAAAGCACAACAATTAATTGCTTTCCATGTTCAGTTGTTTTCCACAGATGGCAAGAAGTGTTCAGTTTATTTACAGAAAAGAAGATGTAAGTCTGAATTTGGAGAAAAAAAAATCAACTCTATAGGTAAGTAGTGACAGAGACATGGGACACTATGGCATACCCCTCATCAGAAAATTTCAAGAAGTGACTGGACAGTGTTGACTGATCTGACAGTGTTGTCTCTCTATTAGTGTGGGCAGGGACCAAACAGCCTCTTTAATTTCTTTTCTGAAGGTGATTTTCTCCCCAGCTGGTCATAGCAGTATTCACAAGCACTTTCCCAAGAGAGCAGCTTAATCCATTTCAATACTAAAGCAAAATAGGAAAAAACAAATTGAAGACAGTGGTGCTCTGAAGAAAAAATGTGTGCAATCTTGAACAGTTTTGACTTCTTCTTCTGTTAAAATGTTTAATAAGCAATTTTAAATGCTGGCCCTTCATATCATTCCAGAGGAGAGGCAAGGGGCTGTATACACAGGGTTGTGTGGGTGCTGCTGTGCTCAGTGCCTTAGAGAACATTCTCATTCTCTTTGATACAATACCACCTTTTGCAAGTGTTAATATGTCATTTTCGTTTTGGAGAAGGTGATTTTCTTGCTAACTTTTCATGTGAAACTGAATGGCTCATTACAGCATGGGCTGTGAATTTCTGTGCAGGGACTGTTGAAAAATTTCATACCAATTATTAGGAGTGGGAGAATCTCATCAATTTAGGTTGACATCTGTGTCTAAAGAAAAATAAGCAGGGTTCAATAGTGAGACAGAGTTCCAGGAATGCTAATATAATACTCTGCCTGAACATAAATTGGGACCTGGCATTTATTAGATAATAAAGCCTGAAAATGGATTTCAAATGGGAAAAAAATATAATTGGGCAAAGGAATTTTTTGTATTTGAATGGACAGCTTATTCTTCATACAATACTAGTTTCTAAAGGCCATATTTGTTGCTGTAGGGGAAAAGGAATTGCTGAATCTAACAAATAATTTTAATGTATATATGTGTTTGAAATTTCTTCGGTAAGTAGTTTTAATGGTCTTGGTATGTTTGGGAGACCAGGTATAGCCTAGAACTGCACCAGAATGAAGATAATAACATTTTACTACTGCCAGTAAAACTTAACCACTCAAGAAGATGGGAATCAAACATTGCCAATTGCTTGGTGACAGCAAAGGCTTCAAGTGATAAGAAATTAATTCCCTTTCTCCATCACCATACTGTAAATGAAGGAGGTGAAATGGAATGTGAGTTGAATGCACCAGAACCTGTTCCTATTGGGGTAAAAGAATACTTCCTGATAACTTCACTGGCATTGTTTGTTCAGCCTACACGAATCCTTTGCATTGTCCAGAAAAAAAAAATTCTGAATAATAAACAAAAAGTGAAGCCACATAGGCTGATTTCTGAGTGCACTTATCAGTGCTTCCTAAAGAAAAAAAAAAAACAACCCAAAAAAAACCCCCAACAAAACAAGCGCAATTTGAAGAATGAGATGATGATATTATTTGTGAAAGTTCTAATTGTGTAATATTGTGGCCAGTGAAAATACTGTTCAAAATTTTTGAAATGTGAAGGTTTATTAGTGAACTTTGACATACATCATAAATATTGAGGGACTGGGGGATTCTGTCATATATAAGGTAGTAACTACTATTTTCACCTGAACAATAAGTTCTGTAGTCACCTTTTGCTTATTGACAATGGCTTTTCTAGAGATATTTATTTTATTATTCTATCATGAAAAAATATATTCCAAACACTACTCCTAATCTTCTTGGACATTGTAGCTTTGGTCTGGTGCTAGAACTGCATCTTCTCAGAGGAAGCTGGATTGCAGAATGATTACAGAACTCTGTCTACTCTGAATGTGATGCCAGTTTGGTCACTCCATGCTGCAAGCCATAGGGAGCATCCTGTGCTCCTGAATCTCTCCCTCTGGACTGGTCACTGCAGTGAGGGAAGTGTCTTTGCCCTCTCTGTGTCATCTCAGCTTGGTCAGCCAGCAGCCAAACCCCATGCAGCCTCTCAGTCCCACGAGTGGGACTGGGGAGAGAATGGGAAGGGTAAAAGCTGGAAAATTCCTGCATTGAGATAAAGACAGTTTAATAGGGAGAGCAAAAGCCAGGCACACAAGCAAAGCAAAAACCAGGAATGCATTCACTGCTTTCCAAGGGCAGGCAGGTGTTCAGCCATCTCCAGGACAGCAGGGGCACACCATGTGTAGTGGTGACTTGGGGAGGCAAACTCCACTACTCCAAATGTCCCATCCTTCCTTCTTCTTCCCCCCACTTTATATACTGAGCATGATGTCAGATGGTCTGGAATATCCCTGTGGTCAGTTGGGGTCACTTGTCCTGGCTGTCTCTCCTCCCAGTCTCCATGCATGCCCAACTTCCTCACCAGAATGACAGTAGGAAAAGGAGAAAAGGCCTTGGCACCCAATGAAGAGGTCCTGCAGAGCAGAGTTATCTCTGGCATACAGCAGCATCACTTGTCTTGTCTCTTCTACGCTAGTATTCCCAGGGGAAAAAAGTCACAGACTGAGAGCAGCATGAGGAATCCCAGGAGTGACTATCAAGACTGAGCAGGAGATGAAAGAAAGATACTGTCAGTTCTCTCTTTGTACTGTCCTGAGTGGCACACAAGCTGACAAACTGAAATCCTCTGCAGCTGGTGAAGTAAACTTTTCATGCTGCCACAAAAAATGTGTCATTATTCAAAGGCTAAATACCCTTGTCTGTAACACCAGCAAGACATCATCCTACACACTTCAAGCTGTATTCCAAAAGTTAATCATATTGGCTGGATGAGAAGTGGAAGAAGCATGATTGCTCTGTTCATCTGGCATCTCCCATAAGCCCTTCTTGATTCACAAAAGGCAAGTCTGGGGGGGCACCTTTCCTAGCTGGCTCACTGACTAATTGTGAAAAGAAATGATAGTAAACAACCTTTAGGATTTGCCTGCTTTCTTGTCCCCACAGTGACAGTAGAGTATTTCCAGCTGAGGTGTGGGACATTGAAATGTCCCATAAGGATTAGGGTTATTAATCAAGAGATTTTTCCTAAAGGCCTGTAGAATAACTAACTCATCAGTTAGTTAACTGGCTGGGTGATTGATAGGAAACACCAATAACAACATATTCTTTCTTTTGCCTCTATCTCATTTAACCCATAGCCTCTCAAATGCAACAACCCTAAAGGGATCCTTAAAATGAACTAAATTAAAACCTTTACCTTTAGTAGAGTCATATTGCTTCACCTTGCCACTCTTGCCAGTCCCTCCTGAAAAGTCTGTCCCTGATCTTCCTGTAATAATTATATAATTTGGACAATAAGTATCATCAGAACTGGACTAGTAATGATTCTTTGATTGGACTTTTGCAATTTCAATTATTATGGCTTTGCATACAAAGGTGCATTGCTTTAGCCCACTGGAGTTGTGTGGGGTATTTGGTCTCCAGGCTTAGTTTCAATTTGGATTCACTCTATCTATGCCTTCTGTGTTCTACAGCCAACATTTGATGTCTGGATTTGGGCACTCCCTACTTGTTTAGGATATGCATTAGCATCTGGTGCACATCAATATTCAACAACCCTTTCACTGCAGTTTCTAACTAGCAGAAATTTTCTGTCATGTCTCAGATTTGATGTTAACACAGCTCTTGTGGTATTGTGGAAAAAGAGGTGCCTTTTCCTCCTGGGAGAGAGAACACTGCTCCCTTACCCCCTGCAGGGTGGTAGTCACATTGTAAATGAAAATATGTTTCCTGATGATTTGGATCTGTTGGGGTGAATGATTTTTCTCACAGTGTTGTACACTTTCTGCTTCCCAATACTTGTTATCAGTCAGTAGAAGACCAATGTGAAAAATACCCTTCTGTATTGTGTTTGAAGGGCATACAGCCCCCTGTAAATGAAAAAAGAAAAAAAAAAAGAAAAAGCATTTGAGCTTTGTGAACTTTCAATCATATATGGAGAAATCTGCAAAGAAAAACAAAGAAATTTAATCCAGAGGAGACTAGATGGTAAAGCTTGTGTATATTGGGCAAATTCCTACTGTCTGTTTAGAGAATATGAAAGACTCTGACTGGAAGAAAAGAGATGAAAGAGCTTCTACAGACAGCAGTTCAAATCTTAGCATAGAGCCAGGAGCAGGGTGATACTGCAGTAGGAAGGATGCTGCCACCTCCAGCAGTGGGAGGCAGGGCACGGAGTGAAATCCTTGCCTGGCCTGCAGACAGCAGCAGGATGATGGAAGTGGGAGCTGCAGGTCTGCATCTGAGGCTTGTGCTTGGGCTTGAGACCTGCCAAGCTCTGTTTTCTCTTCCCAGTCACTGCACATGTTGCAGGTTGTTCACACAGGTTACTACCATTCCAGAGGGAGCCTGTAAATTCTGTCCCAAGAGAAATGTTGGGAATTTGCTCCATGCTCTTTTTTTGTCTAGTTAAAAGCTGAAATTGTGGATTTTCCTTATGAAGAAAAATAATCTATAGCATTTCACTGAAGCTTTTTATCCTCTGTATAATGAAAGTTATGTGTTATTATGAGAAAATAAAACAGAAAAGGGCAAACCAAATTTTCTTTCAAATTAATATGTTTCCAGTGGATATCTTTTGCCCCTTCTGACCTGCTTCAAGAAAAGATCATTCTGTGAGAAAAATATGAACAACTTCATTCATGGTAAAGACAGCAGAAAGTTGAACTGCATTCCTTAAGTCACGCGAATTCAAAATTTTCTGCCTTTCCTCTAGCTTAGCATAGCTAAAGAATTCTGACAAGGTTTTGTGTTCACATCATGTAAATTACAAGGCTGTGTTTTCTTTCCCTCTGCTGCTCACATACATTTGAAAGTGCCTAGAATTTGGGTTTAAATGACTATTTCATAGAAGGAAACTGAAAACAGAAAAGGAGTGTAGCTTTATGTAAGAATAGGAGGAAAAATTGTTAACAAGTTTCTTTATTATTGTCCTCCAAAAGTCAAGATGAGAGTCCTTACTCCATTTGCAAGTGTTGATGGTAATTATTATGTTACAATCCTTATGTCTGCAAACCAGTAAAGGCAGGAAAACATTAAAAGGGAGCCTCCCTGCCTATTGAGCTGTGGTTCCTTTTTTATAGTTCCACCCCTTGCTTGTAGATTAAAGAAAAAGAGCTGGGAAATAGTATCTGCCTCCTGTTGATCTGCTGTTGCTCATTGGGATGGTGCAAGCGTGTGGCAATCCAATCTTCAGTTGAATTTTTGCTGTGCAAGTATTCTGTTATTTGATCTCTGCAGATTAAAAGACTTCTCGCACTGAGAAATGTATTCAATTAGCTGTTACTTAGGGTAAATCTCAGGCCTTATGGAGCCTGGATGAGAGGCAAAGTGGATAATGAAGGCCTAGTTTGCCAAATAATGAAAATGTCAGCACTGTTTGAAAGTGTAGATAGCCTCAGCAGTAAATTAATTGACAGCAGACTATTGAAAAGATGGCAATGGTTTTTATCTTAAGCAGTATAAAACAAAGATAAATTTGAGTATTCAACATGTCATGGACAGTGTTCTCAGATCCCTACAGCTCTTCTGACAGGCTGCTGGTACCACAGACAACAGGGATGCCCAGAGATGCCCTGTCAGGGCTGAGCTCCTGGTTTTCAAAGGCAGTGGCACATGCAGCGTCCTCCAGGCTTATAGCTTAATCCCCATGAATTGTAACAATCAGTTAAAAGGCCTGACAAACAGGAAAACTTGTTCAGAAAAGTGCAGTTTCTAAATACCTGCACTCAGAAGTACTTTTTGGAGTGTGATCAGAAACTTCATGAGCACTCATCTCATTAGTGCAGACGATGGATGTAATGAGTCAGCTTCTGCTTAGTGGAAAATGGAGAATCTGGACACATGTAAATTTGCTTTCAGTCAGAAATGGGCTGTAAACCCAAGCAGTCTGAGGTACACTGCTCAATAGGGGTTGAACTGCGGTACCAAATACCTTTCCTTACTGCATGGGATTATTGCAATGATTCATACAGTTTTATAACAAGCTAATCACAGCATGCATGGGGAATCTGCAGACTGAGGCTTGCTGGAACTTCAACAATTTCTTAAAATCCACTGGCTACAGCCAGGAGCTCTGCAAATTTAGAAGATGAGGCTGGCTCAGACACCCACAGGTGGCCCATGACTCTCCATGGAGAGAAAAAAACTGCTCTTGGACAAACACCAGTGCTTCTGGAGTGATTCAGCTATCTGGGGCAGTCCTGTCTTAATCCATTTATACAGAGTTGGGCATCACCAAAGGTTTTCTCTAATGGTTGCCACAGGGGTCTAGTAGGGAGGCTCTGGGGCCATAGGATCTGGGAGACTTGGATGATGTTTCTTGTGGGTACAAGGACACAGGAGTCACCGTTTTCCTCTTAATCAGAGAAAGCTGTAGGAGATAGCTGCTGGGAACCATAGTCTCTCACCTAGGCACATCCTCTAGAAAACAGCAGAAATTCACCCTGGAAGATGTGAGATTCTTTCTTCCTTGTGGTAAGGACAAGGTTTTAAACTTTAACATCATCTTGCAGTGCATTTCTCTTTGTATACCACAGTTGCTGTCACTGAAGTTTCCATATTTCCACGTAAGCAAAAACGATTGTTTCAGAATGAAAGATGTTCAAACTCATCATTTATGTCTTTCTCACTGTGTTTCACAGTAGGAAAGGAGCTCTCTCCTCCCTGGATGGCAGTGTGTCAAGGGCTGGTTCAGGCCAAAGCATGGGGGATCTTCAGACTGTGGGCACCTGCCCTGACAGAGCTACAGGTGCAGCCAGCAGCAAACTGGCAGTGCCTTGCTTTGGGGAGAAGCTTGTGTTCAAATTCCCCAAGAATCTGGGGGAATACCATCACCCTGAAACACAGTCTGCAGCTTCCAGTGAAGCAGAAACCATAGCCACACAATGAGCTGCTCGTGGTCTTCTGCTTCCAACGATGTCTGCATTCCCTTCCTGTGGTCCTGCCTTGGGAATTGTTGTGAAATGTGAGCTGAAAATTTTATTAATTTGCATCAGAGGAAAATAAAAGCCTACAGCCTGCTTAGAGATTAAAACTACTGCTTGAAAGTAATGGAGGATTTAGGGGATTTCTAATTTTTAAGGCAAGTGCATCTATATATCTGTCTTCCTAAATTCTCAAGAACTTATGTTTAAATAAATTTTGGGTTTCAAAGAAAATATTTTTATTATCTCTGTAGGCTGTGTAGGCCCCAGAAATATGGTTCACAATCAAACATCAGATTTTCTAATGGAAATCTCGAATGATTAATTTGTCTTTGATATAGCATCTATACTATTACTCATTGATTTTCCCAAATGTCCTGAAGTATAAATGTTAGTTTCTAAAATGTATGATTATCACAAATACAGATCTCTTCCTCTTTTCACTCCCACTTGTCTCACCAGTAATGATATTTTCTTCCATGCTTTTTTCAGAAATGTTATTTTTCTCAAGCTGTAAAAGAAACATTTCTTATCCTGCAAAATCTCTTTTTGTATGTTTCTCAAATCCCTCATATAATCAAATTGCTCTTGTGCCTCAGAGAAAAGAATGGACAGTCTGATTTTATATTACTATACTTCTAGTTTTGCAGAACTTGCTGTTTCTTGATGTCTGTAGTGCTGTTTATTCCCATTTCCTATTCCTTACTATTCTTTCTAAGGCTTCCTTGGTATTCAGGGACAAAACACTATCCCCTACCCCCTGCTCAATTTTTTTCCTTTTCTTTTTTCCTTTTCTTTCTTTCTTTCTTTCTTTCTTTCTTTCTTTCTTTCTTTCTTTCTCTCTCTCTCTCTCTCTCTTTCTCTCTTTTCTTCTTCTCAAATTTTCCTTCTCAGAGCCAAGTTAGCAAATGACAAAACTCTTCTTAACTTTCCTTCTTTCTATTGTCTACCATCCCATTGACCTTGGCACTGTCATTCAGCTTCTCAGCTCACAGGCGTAATTCACTCTTTTGTTGCTGTTTCAAAATATGTCTTTCTTTTGGCAGCTCCATTTTTTGGAGGGCTTTCTTCATCCAGCCATTTTTATTCTATGATTGTCTAAATGTCCTCCCAGAACACTCTTATTCATGTTTTGTCTTTTCCTTTTCTTACAGGTCCAATATATTATTTTCACCTGTAACCTCCACACATTGACTATTATTATTTTTAATGGAGTTGCTGTGTCCATTTCTATCATCTGTGTAGTTCTTGGATCTGAGGTGCTTTGGAGGTGGTTGCTACTACTCCACCTGAACAAAATTGCCAAAGCTGTGGTTCAGGTAATAGAAAGTAGAATTTTCTTTTCTCAAAGCACACACATGTAGGAACTACTGTGTAATGCTTGTGGAGAATGGGATTTTCTTGACATTTTTCTGCTAGTAAATCATCTAGAAAAACAAGATCCTCTCATAAAAAGAGCTGCTCTAGTATAACCTCAGGCTCCACATAAAGCATCAAAGAAAAATGCAGTCTTGATCAAGGGAAGAATTTCTGATACTTAATATATATCTTCGTAAATGATGTTAACTATGCCCATCTCTAATTTTTTTTAAAAATAGGTCATATTTAGGCTCATGGACATTGCTGAGATGACATTTTTGGAGGATGAGTTACCCACCAAACAGAAGAGCAGCCAAAGCTGGTGGGTGAACAGCCCTGACACTACACACAGAGCAGGAGAAATGAGGGGAAAGCACACAGCACCAGCCTCGGTTGGACCAGCTGGACCACGATGTCAACAGCAATGTCAGGACTGACTGGGAGTTGTCAGAGCTCCTGCAGGGTTTGCAGTGTCGCAGAACTGTCCTCACCTGCACTTTCAGACCTGCCATGGCCCAGGGCCAACCCAGCCTGTTTGGGAGGGCCATGAAGCTCCAGGGGAAAAGAGGGACACCAGGGCTTGGTCAGCAGCAGGGCAGGACAGGCATGACTGGGGAGGGTGAAGGAGGGCAACTCTGGAGAGGAGGTCCTGTGGAGAATAGGGGGCATTTAATCTCTGCTCCCACTTCCTTGTGAGTGGTCCACATGCTTGACCTCCTCAGGCATTTATATTTCTGTCTCAGACCAGATGGACCACATAAACAACAGTCTCAGTGATTACTGAAAGCACAAACCACTGCCCCCACACAGGGCTCCTTCCACATCCCCATCTGCTGCCCTTGCTGCTATCCTCCAGAGAGCTGGGAAAAGGAGGATGAAGAGTGGCTGCCTACCACAGCAGAGCACTGGGCTTGATCATGAGGCAGGGAGGGAGGACGTGTCTGGGCAGAAATGGTCCTGTAGGTCTGCAACTGAGCTCCAGTCCTCTGGTACAACCTGCCACCCTCATGTCTTGGCTGTTTATTCTAACACATGCCAAAACAAAAGCAGAATGAGGAGGAAGAAAGGGAAAAAACACCCTACACCTCACTGTCAAAATATTAATGCATTTCTCCAAAAAGAAAAATGAATGTGAAGGTACTTGGGTAAGTTGATGGAGAAAAGAGTTATTACATACAGTGTTGAGCATGCAACCTCAAGAACTCCTTAAAATCTTGGTTTCTAGAGGCTAGAAGGAATTTTAAGGGCAGAGGACTGTTTTTCACATTCTGTTCTGAAGAATCTTTCAGAAAGCTGCTGTTAGATGAAAAGACCCTTGCTCTGGGTATGTTTGTATTCTTAAGAGCCCTCTCAGACGTTGCCTGTAGCACAGTGATGCATCTCAAATCCCAAGTTTATAACTCCCTTGAGCCACAAATCTGGAGCAGGGGATGTCTAGGAACTTCCCCATGGGTGATTTATGGAAAATTCATCCACACACAGGATTCTCCAGGATAAGTGTGCAGGGTGACAGCTCTGTGCAGATGTTGTCTCCTGCCCTGGGGCAGTGATGTGGGGAGTAATGCAGAGCCTCTTGAGAGATGATTCCCAAGGAGGAGAAAGGCAATGAGCAATCAGGCAGAGCGTGTTTGGAAACCCCCATAGCAGATACAGCTGACATAAAGCAGTCAGCCACAGCTGACCTCTCCCAGAGGCAGGATGCTATTTCTGGAGTGCAGGAGCTGCAGTTTGGGTCACAGCATGCTGCAGCCACGAGATGGATGGCAGTGCTGCCCTGTGGGGAAACAGCTCCCTGGAGAAGCACAAAGGACATCCACAAGCCAGCAGTGCATGGTACAGCATGGAAAGGAAAGGGCTGTGCAAGTGTCAATGTGCAATTTTTTTGCTGTTCAGAGTCTGTCTTCCCCAGAAAGCTGCAGCACTTTTCCAAAAATGAGCATTTAGGGGATTTCTTAGCTTTGTAAAAGACTCCAAACTGGGATAATTCCCAGGGGTGGCAAAAGAAAATGCTGGCAGCTGAGTTCCTTCTGAAACCAGTCCTACATTCCTTACCCAGCAAAGCTGCCTCTTGACAGAAATGCACAGACACCCATGCCAGGTATTTTGTCAGGCAGGCATAATTTGTGGAGTAACAATTCATCAAACCTGTTCATAATGGGCTCAAACCTGATTACATTTCCCAGCCTTCCTGCCAGTTGCCTGTTATGAGGGTGGGATACACTGTTCAAAATGGCTAATGTGAACAACTTGCTAATTTTCTCATCTGGCATCTTTCACTACAGGACAAAACAAGAGTGAACAGAAACACCATCCCCTGCATCATTAGGAAAGGTGTAGTCAGGAAACACTTCCATAATTCATTCTAAATTATAGGGAAGTCACTTGAATAGGCAGCATAATCAAATCAGTTAATGATTACCTCACCTGCCTTACAGTTGTTCAATAATATAGTATGCATACAAAGCATAATAATATGCTATTTTCCTGCTCTATAAACTACATTTTAATTCCTGCCTAATGAAAGAACTTGAATTTTTCTTACCTCTGCAATAAGGCAAGAAAGATGTCTTTTTACTCCATACATCTCAATTTCATGTCTCCCTTACACTGAAAATTTTGCTTTATTTGGTTTTGAACTATACCAGAGTGGACTGGAATACATTAAAAGTGATAAAGAGATGTCACTGCATTGTATATGACATCACATAAACTGTACTCATCGGTCATACAGGGTTCAGCTGTGTGGTCACTGCTCAGTCGTGAGTCAGAGGTGGAGTAAGTCTTCCCTCAGCTCTGAGAAGTGTGGAGGTATCACTTGCTGAGTGTCATCATCACCTTGCCCACTGTGTTCCTCTAGACTGGATGCTCTCATCATTTGTATCCCTCCTCAGCTCAGACCATGGCAGTCACTCTACTCCAGCTGCCTTTGCCTAGTCTAGAGCTGTACTGATGACATATGTCAAAGGGTTTACAGGTCCCATGTGGCCCAGAATCCTCTGTGCCTCCCTGCAGCCACCATCAGGCAAAATGAAAAGCACTCAAGCAGCAACTGGGTGCATAGAGTAAGTTTGCATTCATGCTGCCCTGGTGGGATCTCTTACCCACAGCCTGCTGTCGGAGGCTTCTCAGTCAGAAGGTGTGGGTTTTTTTATTATGAGGCCTCTTTCTTCTATGAATTTGTCTAATTGCTTTTATGTGTTGTTTCCCATACTTTTATGCAGCAATGAGCTCACAATTTTAATTTTATTGGATAATTTGACCTTGTGACAGTTTCAAATCTGTCTGTTATGTGATGCTTTCATTGGAGGGCTCCCAGGTCTCAATTATTCCTTTATCACACTTTCTCCCATTCATTTCTAAATTTCTCTCTGCTATATATTTACCTACTTGAAGGATATTGGTCTCTTTCCATATGGTCCTGTTCTCTTTCCAGAGCAATGATCAGGCTTTCTGCTCCTCTCTGCATATTTCCTCATTCTTCAATGTCCTTTTTGAGATATAGAGGCCTTCATGAGCAATGATAAAGAAGAATATCATGCCAGCTATGTGACATGACGTGGTTCTTCAGAAGAGGTACACAGCCACTGACCACAGGGAACAGTTTTCTATGATATGTGACAAAGAACAGAGGACAAAGATTTCACGGCACCAACTGAAACAGTGGTCACATCTGTCAGTAAATTTTTGCCAGGCACACTCCCATGCCAATTATTTTATATTTGTTTCTGGTCCTTACTTTATTACTCCTTAACACCCATGCTGTCTCCAGATGACAAAGGTCATGAAACTATCTCTGAAACAGTGCATGCATGTAGTCTTTAGTGGAGGGTCTGGGACCTACAGCAGAAAAATTGATGACAGTTTGATTTCCTGGCTGAATATTAATTCTTTTTTGAGGACAATGAAAAGAACAGGAACTGACTCCTGAGCTCCTTGCTGAGGGCCCCTGCTCCTGTGGTGCTGAGCAGTGTCCCCAGGAAGAGATCCCACCAGCTCTGCACTTGGCAGCCTGGGTGATACTCCAGCCCATCCACAGCTCCTGAATGTGCTCTGAGTGGGACAGAAAGCAACTCCAGTGGGAAAGCAGCTCCTCCTGTTCTCACTGACTCCTACAAGAGCTACTCTTTTGCTAGAGCTAACTTGGCACATCTTTTGGAAGGCTAATCAGAGAGGTCAGAAGTGGATAGATGTGAGGGATGGGAAAGGCTGCCATGGGAATGATGGGAGCAGTGTCTGGTGGCATCCAAGCTGTTGTGGAGGATTCAGTCCTGCAGACCAATGTTCCAGCAAGAGCTGACCAGCACCCAGAGGTGCAGAACACCAGCTGGCATCGCCCAGGGCAGAACTGTTTGCACAGTGTCATCACAGTGTGAACAGCTCTGGGGCAGGGCCTGCCAGCTCCCCACTGCATGCAGGAGCCAAAGCACAGGCACAGTCGGTTCCTTTCTCCCTGCCAAGATGAGACAGATTTAGAAGCAGAAAATGGTCTCAATACTTTTTGGGCCATTACCACAGCTTCTGGGAACTAACTGACTTCCCAAGAAGGCTTTAGATGGTTGAATAGTCTTAAATGCAGAAGCACAGTGAGGCCATCACCAGCTGTTGTCCATGGGAACCTGCTCCCATCTCTGGATATCTGCTCTGCACCTGGGCCCTGCTGCTGGAGAAGGTGGGTGCTCCATGTGCAGGTAGGAGTGCACCAAGAAATGGTGGTTTAGAGAATGCTGTCCAATGTCTGAATGTTAAATTATACCAGCACCTCAGTGCCATTAAAAACTGAATTAACTCTCATTACTGAATTGTACATTGTGTTAATATTATTTGACACATATGGTCATGGGCTGTTATCTTTTATTGTTATTGTAAAGGCTAAAGGTATCTATCCTGTTCATTGTAATGATACTCTCAGATCAGTGATGGTAATGAAAGAGATTTTAATTATGTCAGGTTTTAAGGCAATAACTATCCTAAAACTCTGTCTGTGCCCAGCCCTTTCTGAGAGGAGGAAGAAAATAAGAGACTGAGGGCACAGGTGGAGGTAAAGGAACAGACAGAGAAAAATACTTGACCATGGAGTACCTCCCTCTCCCATCTGCTCTCCCAGCAGAAACAAAGACAACTCATTTTACTCCCAAAGTTGTGGGTGGAGAGATAAATAAGGGTGAAGGCACAGTGATATTGGAAGCTGTATGCTCAGCAGGGGCAGGAGCCTTAAACAGACACTCAGCCTCTCTGCTGCTCTGCAAGGCACTGTTCAGACACTTTTTCCAGCAGGTACAACCTCACTGCATAGGGTGAGCAAGGTGGGGAAAGGTACTCTGGTCTCCGAGGTCAGAAG
Source organism: Illadopsis cleaveri (assembly GCA_013399915.1). NCBI lineage: Eukaryota > Metazoa > Chordata > Aves > Passeriformes > Timaliidae > Illadopsis > Illadopsis cleaveri. Next base: position 257,169 of record VXBB01024410.1, read on the forward strand.
GGGTGGCCATAGGAGTAGGACTGATGGGCTGGACACAGGGGAGTTTTTTGTGAATTAAAATCAACAGATGGAATCAATAATAGATGCATCTTTGGCCTACTAATATATGACCCCTGTCCCTTGCTGACAGCAGAACCAAGAAAGAGATATCTGTACTCCTGCAAGCTTCAGGCTCCTACTCTGCCTGCAGGATCTGGGACCTCTCCCACGTGCTTTTCCAGGCATCTGGCTCTGCAAGTCTCACCACAATGCTGCACTGGGACTTAGTGCTTTGTAAAAGTGACACAGCAAATCCTCACCTTCTGATGTTCCACTAATGCTGCAGCACCTCTAATGTACTGGCCCACAGAAAAGGCAATGATCCTTCAAGGTGCTTTGGACATTAAGCTGCTAGCTTTTGTAGCTCAAATACCTGAAAAAACAATCATGCCTTGGAGTAGTCAAACATAAATTTAACATTTCCAAAAGAACTGGCTGCCTAAAACGTCATTCCTGTAGCAACAGTGCGTTGGAAAGACTGTAATGTGATAAAAATGTGGGAAAAATCAAATTCTGCGGAAAAGTCTGAGGAAGCTCTTTCAGTGGCCCGTCTTTCCTTTGGAGCTGTGTGGTGGTGGCTGGCACCTGCCTGATACACAATCCAAGCTGTGTGAGGTGGAAAGGGCTATCTTTATGCTTAGATGTTTCCCCCAGGTCCACAAAGACTGCAACTGATTGTATCAGTGTGTAGATGGACACCATGCCTTTCCCCACTGTTTTCCTTTCACTATTACTTAGGAATGAACATCCATCCACAGCTGAGCAGGAAAACATCCTGGAAGTACCCACAGGGCTGATGGAACAAAGAATGTGGATCTGCCCCCAGAAAGGACCAAGCCCCCCTTTCTTCTGTTTCTACTGAGTGAAGGTACAAGCAAAGAGAATTCAACCCTCTGGCAGCCACACAAAGTCTTTGACCAAAAAAGCATGGGGACCACACTGGAATACCATAAAGGTGTTCCAGGGCTGATTTAGTGTGTGGTGGTGATCTTGTAGAAAGCCTCACATCATCACATACTGCCCAGGGAAAATGTACACCATCTAACCACTGAGCAATTTGTGCTTTCCTGCCTAAGTCATCCCCCAAACAAATATATTGAGACCAATTAATTATTCTAAGTATGAAAGATTAGCCTTAATACTGTGTAAGTCTAACTCCGGAATGAATCAGGAAAAGGAATTAAATTATTCTTGCACATAATTGCATGGATTCAATGCAATTACATAGTAAAGTTTTCACTTAATTTATTGTTCTTTAAAATGATTGTGTGTGCTTCTCTAATTCTTTGGAGGGCATGAAAGAGAGAATTACTTGGAAATGGAGACTACTTGGCAATGTGTTTTTGGAAGAGAGTTGCAGGAGCTACTGCAAATTCAGCAAATGTTTTGTGTATGGGACAGAAGATCTATAGGGTGTTCAAAGGAAAGTGTCCTTCATTGCAGTTCTGTTAAACTTGGCTTCAAGTTTGAACTCTTTGATCTGATTCTTTACTTTTCTGTTTTCTTCTTTGATCATGAGACACAGACAGATGGGTCTGCACTTGTAAAAGCCCAGTGAACCCAACTTTAAGTGTTGTTGCAAAATGTTGAGGTAACAGGCACTGCTGCAAAAGCTGCTCTGGCCAGCTGGTGTCATGTGAGGCACCTTTGAATCATACTTTGCATGTAAAAGCAACTGATTGTGTTGGCAAATGGAAAAAAAAAGAGTTCTTTGGGTGCCAAAAAGTGCAATTTTCCCAGATTCTTGGCTAGAAACTCTACTCAGTGTTTCAGTGGTAGGTCCTTTACATTGGATATCAGCCCTTACTGCTGCCCTTCAGTTTCTGGAGAGAGGGCAACTTGGAACTGACACTTTGGACTTGATTCTCATGCTTGGTAGGGGACTGGCACCAAAAGAAACTGACATCAACCCTGAAAATAACTCACTTTAACACATTTCCACCTTTCCTTCCCTTCTAGTCAAGCTGCTGTTTTGGGCTCCATCTTCAGTCCCAGAAAACTGGCATAACCAAAATCAGTGCAGTGAAATTGTAGGATATCTCTTACTATATACATAAAATTCAAGTAAAAAATGGAAATATTTAAATATGGGAAAAATCTACATGTCCAAAATAAAATTAAATGCATCATGTCAGGGCTGTGCTGCAATAATCTGCAACCATATTGAATTAAGTGATCTAAATGCTGTTTCCTGGCTCAAACACCAGACAAAACTTTCAATAGTTTCACTGATATGAAAGCAAGAAGGTTTAGGTGTCCAGGAAGTAGCTAAGGACAAGCTCATCCTTGAGAAAGAGCCTCTAAAGCCAGTGATCTAATTTGGTGATAAGTCGGTTCTGCTCTGTCTTTAATGCAAGGACAGAGTGGAAAGCCTGTTTATGACTTTGATATCTGTCTCAGAGTTTTAAAGATCTCAGCCGAATTTTCCTGTTCTCCAGCCATTAAAATAATTATTTTAGCATTTTCCTTCTATTATTTCTCTTGCCCTCAGAGCTCCACTGAGAATGGCAGGGTAGTGCTCTAGTCCTCTCAAACTGTTGAATGGATTAATACAATTATGTGAAACTCCAGCAACTGGAGTTTCGCTCAGACTGAGCTTCAAATTTCTTATATTGCAAAAAACCCCAACCCGAAACCCTAACAAACCAGAACACAAACCAAACCAAAAAAACAATAAACCTCCCATCCCTGACAAGATTTCTGGGCACATCAGCTGTTCAAAAGTGCAACAGTTGAGCAATAAAAGGCATTGCATCTTCTAATACACTTGCTTTCTTTTGCCTTTACACTGTTGTGAAAGCAGCAAATGCCAAGCCTTGTGTTGCATGCTGTATGCCTCTTGGCCTGAACTCCCTGTTTTGAGCTTAATTTCACATAGACTTTTGGTTTTTTAGAAACATCGAAAACTTATTACTAACTTTGTTGAAAGTATATCTTGAGCTTTTATTAAGAGCATGTCTTTCCTTTTACCTTGTGCATGTTTAGTACGATACAGCACTTTCCAGTTCCTGTGACAGATATTCACCACTCATACCATTATGCTCTTTGAGGAAGGGTATTTTCTCCTCCTTTTTCCTTGTTTTCCTATTCTCCACAGAAATCTTACCTTCCAATCTTACAAAAGCTGTTTTGCATGTGCTGGGCTAATCATATGTAATATGCACACAGTTTCTGCTTTTTGTTTTCTGGCACTTTTCTGGAACTATTTAGCTGTATCACAATGGGGTTCACTGTCTCATTCCCATTGTGCTGAACTGATGCAAGTCTTTGCATTGACTCAGAGCACCTTTTATATTAAAAATATGAGCATCACATACAAATTAAAGAGATGGGTGAGACAAGTAAACACGGACTACACAAGGAAGGCTTGCACTTAGTTTTTCAGAGCACTGCAAATGACTGTATCTGAACTGTGCTGCTGCATTATAATGTTTATCTTCTAAGACAGGTGCCACAGTAAAAAAAGGTTAAAATTGTATAAAATTTTACCAGCAGAATAAGGCAAAGATTTGACCTCTCAGTTTTGAGGACCCGAGTTCCTGGTGAGATCCCAAACCAGGACCATTTTCTGCCTGTGCTGCAGTGGCCCCTGCACCCAGTCATGGGCTGCACAACCACCCCAGGAGAAGCTGCTCTCAGGAGTGGGGTGACTAAAAGGCAAGATTAGGAAAGAGACACCCACACTTTTCTTCTTGGCTGAATGCAGAGGAAAACCAACAACATAGGTGATTATGGCCCACAACTCTTTTGTGTTGCTTCTGACTCACTTGTGTATTGGCAATCAGGGAAAAAAAACAACTGCAATTTTATTTCAGATATAGATTATTCTTCTTGCTGTCAGTGGCATAACGCCAAGATAAAAGGAATTTTTAGGGAATCAATATTTTTGTGAGTGTTTGAAATACAGGTCCGTAATAAAGAGGAGATAATAGTGACTGCTGTTGACGTTGTGGTGGAGAGTCGATTTCTGGTCATGCCTTAGACCCTAAAACAAAATGGACAGAGAATAAAATGAGAACAGAAGTTCTTGTTAGGACTTTGATTTTTCTGCAAGTTAGTAATTAGTATATCCATTCTTTGTAGAAAAAAGTGAGAAGATTTTCTGACCTACTAAAGTTAGCAAGGATTTATTTACTGACTCTAGCAAAATCAGCTTCAGGACCTCTGTGTGCATCTACACCATGCACCATGAGCTGGGCTATATTCAGAACTCCTCCTCCTACACCACATGATATCATAGATGACTTCATCAGAGGAGTATTAAAGGAATTGTAGTTATTGCTTCCTGTGGCTTCAGTCCCTTTTCTTATTTCCACACAGTCACTTCCAGATTGGAATTCATCACTACAATCATCCTTAATGCTCTCAACAGCTCCATATTTTTGAAATGAAAATATTCTTATGTGGAATCCTCCCGTTCTAAGGAGGCTGGAATTTGATCTTACCTTGTGTTAACTCCTCCCTTGACCCAAACCCTAAATTCCACCCTTGCAATGTCCTATAAAAACCCCACAACCCTGCCTTTTCGAGTCTTTCATCTTCACCCTCTCCCCAGCCCCAGGGGTAAATAAATGGATTCTTGAGCTTAACAAAAGGGAGACCCATCTTGTCTGTTCCCCTGCCAGTGCCAGCAGCTGCACTGTCCCTGGACATGATGAACTCAGTGATGTTACATTCTTAGTTCATCTGCATAATAAAATCACCTGCCACAGACTTTGCTTGCCTATCAGTAGCCTTTCACATTTACATAGCAGGGACACATGGTTAGCAAGGAAAACCAGCAATGCTCTAATTCAATGACAGTGAGAGGCTGTAAAGCACCTGGAAGCTTTAAACCACCAGAAAGAAAATCCTTCTTCACAACAATCTTTAGGCTGTGGTTCTGCAGAGAGACCAAAAAGGTGTATAAACACTCTGGCTATTTGAGCAACTAGGGATATATCACCTTAACAATATTAAAGAGTCAGTTAATCTCTTTTTTAAAAGGCACATGTGTTTAAGAAGTGAATGCTCAATGGAAATAAACACTGGTCTCACTGTTCTCCTTGCCAATTTTGTAAATTACGTCGCACCAGCTATGTCAAAGGTCTGAGGTACATCGGCATTAATGAATGCACAGTGGAGTTTTACACTAATTAATTTATCTTGTCAGATTGTGACAAAGTACTTTCCAATGAAATTTGCCAAGTCACAACCCCTGATCAGCCACCAGACAGCAATTAACAAGATGCTTCAATGATTTTACTGTAATTCCTCATTGCAACTCCAAAGGAAAGCCTGAATCAGAATACACCAGCAAAAGTAGAAGAAAAATGGATTTGAAAACGGTTAGGAATATCCAAACAATTTTCAAATTGAAAAAAAATCCTACAGAAAAGTAGAAAATTTTGAAAAATACCTTTCTTTTCAAGCATTGACTATACTGATGCAAGGAGGAAATAAAACAGTGGATCTGCCAAATGGATTTGGAACTCCAAACACTGAGGATAGAAAAAAGAAATGTATCTTTCTTCACTGCCTACTTATCACCTATTTCCTTTACTTGGGGACACTAAGAGATCACAAGTGTAATTTGCCAGGAGTCTTCCATATAAATGTAAAATATTTTCTGTTTCATTACTTTCCTTCCAGAACTTCTGATCTGGAAAGCTGGTGACTTTCATGTCATGCTTTTATCTGGAATGATATTCCTGGAGGATGAAATATGGTTATTCTGAAGATTCAGGACCATGCAATTCTGCCTTCATTTTCATTTCCTTATCCCATTCTCCACTATTCACACTATTTTCCTCTTTCGTGTACAATGCTTTCTTTTTCCTCTAAAGAAAATCTGCAGCTTATTTTCCAGGGAAGCAAAAAGGATTTGCCTCCTATCAGCTTCTGGCAGAGACCAGAGAGAACTGATCTGCAGAGGCTGCTGTTGACCTTGCACATCCAAATAACACACAGTTAGTAACCATAGGGAGCTCATCATAAAGCTGGCACATAAATCAGTATGTTAAATTTAAAGATTGATAAGATGTCAAAACATATATTAAGATATGAGCCCCCAAGGCTGCCTGCACTGATGCAGTCCAGCATCAGCCTGATATTCTACAGTATCCTACAGGTAATAAAAAAACAAAGAGTAAAGCAAGATACTATCATAAATGCTTTGAACGCAAACCACTCAGACCAATGAGAATAATTATCCTGCATCATCCACATTTTATTTGATGAGAGGTAGAAGGAAGATGTAGTTGAGAAGAAATTTATTTTTCCCCTTTTAATTAAAACATCCCCCCAGAGACAATTACATGTACTGTGTCAGAGTAATAATATTAGCTCGAACCAGAGTAATCTCAGTATTTACAGCCCCCTCACTGTGCTGCTACTGATGTGATCTCAGTTGTTTTCAGGATGCAACAACAGATAAGCTACTTGTCTTCCAAAAAATCAGAAAGAGTTCCCCAGGGATGTTGTTATTCAAGGAAGCCTTTGTGAATATGCTCAACTTTCAGTCTCCTTTGGGTTTAAAAATGAGTTTAAAATACAAAATATACTCAAGGTGCACATACGTCTTTCCTGAGACCTAAAAGGATGGAATGGGGAAAATTTTCTGTTTGCCTGAATAAAGGATGGGTTATGCCCAGATCTTTCTGGAAGGCAACATGTGATTATGGGAAGCTGTCTCCAGCTCTATGCCAAATTTCATTCTCTTACTGGGCCCATGTTGTCCCTGAGCTCTGGGTTGGATGTGCCTGATGTGTAAGCGCCTGTGAAATGCACCCACAGGCTACATCTCTACAGCTTGGCACCAGTCAAATGTGTGCCTGACTGGTAAATTGCTACCGTGGTTCATCTGCATTGTGCTATGCTGCCTCTTGTGGGCTCAAAACATTTCAAAAAGGGCTCAGGAGACAACTACACTGATCACTGTGAAAGTGCCCACGATATGAAAAGATATGTGAAAAAGAGCTTTTAAGAGTGTGAACATTGAAACTATTATACTCATTGAATAAACATTTGAATGACTTCTTTCTTAGAGACCAAGAGCATCTGTCAAATGAGCTTCAACACACGAAGTTTTGTTCTGACAGGGCTTTTGCATGTTTATGTAGTATAAAGATAGATACCTACTCACTGGCCATCCTTTTCTGTTTGTTTTAGTTTCAGATTCGGAAAAAGATATTTTTAATGAGATAGTGCTGTGGTTGCCCTTCCAAGATCTATATCTATATCTATATCTATATCTGTATCTGTATCTATATCTATATCTATATCTATATCTATATCTATATCTATATGTGTGTGTTTATCATACACAGCTGACATCTCCAGAAAGGTTTTGTTGCAACTGATTTCCTATCCCTAAATTAACAGTTTGAGATCAGTGGATGTCTGTGATTGCTTTTACTATCTGACAGACTTACATCCACACTGTGCCTGTAATTCTTTTGTGACTTAAAGTACCCAGAGGCTTCCCCTGTGCCAAGTACACAGCAACAGTGCATAGATATGGGTGTACTAAAGGAGAACAGGATGAGAAAATAATTTGGGAGGGTAAAGACACCCATTCTCATTTCCCTCCTGTTTCCTCCTCATCTGATGTGTCATTATTATCAGCAACACAGTGGACACGATCTGCTCTGAAATGTGTTCTTAATTTGCTCCCAGTTTTCCTGGCACATTTTTTCCACCAGATAGTGGGCTCCCTCTTTTGCAGCTACTTGATAAATAGCTCAGAGCATCAAAGGCAGCTCTGGACACAGAGCTGTCAGTCTCAGGTGGTTCACTGTGTTTCCCCCTTTGGTGACCCCTGGTAGCAGCCCTTTGCTGGCTGCTGCAGGGTGAGGGTAAATGCTGCAATGGCTCCACATATCCATGATGGGAGATTCCCCTCCTGCTCAGCTCCTGCACAGTGGGTCTGGGCTGATGCAGTGCCATGGGGCTCTCAGCAGCTGGAAAGGGGGATACTTCCTCCTCTTTCCAAAGTGATGGAGGGAGGGAAGAGACACTAGACCCACAAAATTGCTTCATGTATTAGAAATCTCTGTTGTTCCTGGTCGCCTTACTTTTCAGTCATGCTTCCAAATACACTGGATGATGATGCCCAGCATGCCAAAGGAAAAGATCAGTAGCAAAAAAAAAGAAGAAAAGAATCATCTAAAGGCTGAATCAAAAGAAAATGAAAATGCGTTAGCAACACAATTGTTAGAAAAATATCAGGTTTTCTCTCCCAAAGCTACTGCCAGAGTCTATTTTACTCATGAGACACAGTCCACTACCCTACGGCAGCTGATACTGCTTATCTCCAAGATGCCAGAGGCTGTCAGTTATTTTTCAGTCTGGGTTATGTACAGCACTATATCATGGCACCAAAAATAATCTGAAAACTTCCACTTATCAACAAAGCATTTCAGACATTGCTTAAACTGGCAGAAACTGCAAATAATTTATCAGGTTATTTCTTTTTCAGGCATGAGCAAGTCTCTGAAATGAAATGTAAATTGAGTGTGTTCAAAGCATTGTCCAAACCAAGGAATCTAACACACACAGAGCTGTTCTCTGTAAGAGTTTTAGATCTTTGCTGCTTTGAGAAAACAGATACATACAACCAGAGCCACATTTCAAATGTTTTGTTGGGCAAAACTCGTAGATTTATATTAGTAAAATGAACTAGGTAATGACTGTGGAAATAGAAGTAAATATATAGAAATATATTTATAAATACCATCAGATAAGGGTGAGAAAAGGCATAACAGCAGCTAATGACAGGTATCAGAATAAAAGGGCTTTGTGTGCCGAAAGGCAAACAAATGGCCAAAGCTATCACACCAGTTGAATTTCATGGGTGTGCAAAGTCTGCATTTCTCTGCCAAAATAATGCAGCAAAGAGATTTTATGCTTTAAGCTGCAAGGCTGTCATGGTCACAGAACTCAGAAAAAGATTGTTGGAGGCTCATGCCTTTAATGAAAATGTTCAAGATCCAGTAGTGGATTCCAAAGCAAAACTCACGTTGGAGAGCAGGTCTGATACCTCTACCAAAAACTTCAGTCAAAAGCAATACTGAACAATGATTTTCCTTTTTTCTTCCTTTACTTACTATGTCTACTTACTATCTCTCTCTTTTTTTTTTTTTTTTAATTCTCCTCTTGCCACCAATGCAAATTCTTTTCTTTAAAGGATCTCCATTTCTTTTGATGTGCTCCACTGAAACAAGTGCAAGATATGATAATGCAGTTACCAGTTTAGATTGGCTCTAAGCTTTTGCTTCCAGTATCCTGACCTTGCTGTCTCAATCCAGGATCTCCAAGGAGCTTTTGTGAGTCCTTTTTGGAGGGATGGAGGGATGTCACAAGGGCATGAGGGATGCTACGAGAGGCTCTTGAAAATGAATGGAGAGCACAAACCTGCTTAAGAAATTTCTGCTTAAGTGAAATTCTCAGTTCATATTCCACAGCAACTGTAATATCTATTGTGCAGTTGGATAAAAAATGGCAAGTGATGTATCTCTTGCTATTTATCTGCTTTCAGGGAATTTTAGGGACATTAACATTCAATGGAACAAGTGCTCTGTGGACTCTTAGTCTTTGATGACTCGTTTAGCAGGTACTCCAGGAAACCTACATGAGATATTTCTCATGGTTTGTTTGTACAGCATATCATTAAAGCATATTTCTTATGTATTTTCTTTTCTCTGAGATTATAACAGAATAACTTTCTCAGTGTTGGCTCACAGTATACTGATAGCACTTACACTGGGACCCTAGACAGCAATTTTTTACAAGCACTTTAACTTTAGATCAAATTAAGTTTTTGGGCATATTTTCTCAGTATGTTTACATAGAAGGATTCCCTTGGATAGGATGTGAGATTGGATGTCAGCAGAGCAGGTCAGTTCATGCATGTCTCCTCCTTGAGTGGATGTTGTTTCCAGGCTACCCATTCCACAGACATCTAACCAACTGGTTTATTCCCATCTCAGCTTGTTATGTGATACTGTGACAACACACTTGATTTCCCCATGGTACAAATCCCTTTTGAAGCCTCACAAGATCTCCTGAGATCCCTATCAGTTGGAATGTCTGTCCATCTGTGGCTTCTGTCCCCTGGCTGTAACCCCTGCACAATGTAGCTCCTGCCCTGCTCCCCAGTCTGTAGTAACCCTGTCTCTGATTGGAGGCCTCTCACATCAGCCCACTTATTCCACAGAGGCAGCAGAGCTCCCTGCTCATGAAATCAGATATGCAGCTTGGCAGGGCTCTCTGGATGGCCTCTGGTCCCTTTTCCTGCGGGTGTGGGGACTACCCCCTGTGCTGGATTCGACTTTATCTCTCATTGTGTAGATTGTCATACACGAGGAAAGTGTACATTGGTTGTATTTTGGGTACTATTAGATGGACACAATGAACACTCATCACCCAGCTGATGATATCTAGTTCTGGCTGAGCCAGCACTGTTGCTGGCAGGAGCAGTTCTGGTTTGAAATTAATTTTGCAAGTGTCAAGTAGTGCCAGTGCGTTTGAAAGCAGCTTGAGCTGAGGAAAAACCAGGAAGCAGTGGGTCTCACAGGGTGTGAGGTGAGAGACCCTGGGCTTAGCATCAAGTCCTGTTGCATTTGAGAGTTGTTGGACCATGCAGTGCCACTCAGCAAGAGCAGATGACCCAAGTGAGATCTCCACTGCTTTAGGCACTCAGCAGACAGCATCTGTCCTTCTGACTCTGTCTGCAAGAGTGAGGACCAGCACCTCCATCTGAGTGGTCCCTCAGCAGGCCCTCAGGGATGCAGCTGGAAAGCTGATCACCTCTTCGTGGTGCTCTGTTTACTTCTTCACCAGACCTCCCACTCCTATTGCATCTGTGTTCACAGCCGTGGAGCTGCAACCCCCACTACACTGGCCAGAAATGTGTGTGCCACCCACCCTCTGATGTGGGGACAGTCCCTCCTCTGTGACATGCTGCTCAGGCTCTGCAGTTCTCCTTGTCCCCTGTGCCTCCAGGCTCTCCTGGTCAGGCCAATGAAGCCAGGTCACCCTGCTGCTGTCTGCACCTGACTGTGGAGATGAGGGCAAGGCCATGGCACATGAATAGCTGCTCTGCAAGACCCCAATACTGTCCTGGTTCATTTTTTTACCTCTTTGCAGAGAGAGATTAAAAAAAATATATAGCAAAACAACTGAGAAAGAAACCAAAAACGTGAGAGATAATGAAATTGTTTAGCATGAAATCAAACTTACAGCTACAGGTTAGGCAAGCAGCTCTGGCAGGTCTGATCAGGGGATTTTGCTGAGAAAGAAGAATGATGGATCCTTTACACTGGCTGCTTTTATGTGGCTCTGAAGAATGGTTGCTTTCTTGTGTTCTTTTTTTGCTGCATCTGTGAAACAATCAACTCCTGAGGGTTGTGCTTCTGCTCTGCACACCCTCATTGTCAGCCAGGTGCCTTATGCAGTGCCCTCTTTGTAAACGTGGAGTATAACCTCATTTTATATTTGTCATTCACATCTGGAGGTTCTCCAAGGTCTGTTACCATTTTAGTGTGAAGCCCACCTCACCTCTGCAGTAATATTTTACTTCTCTGTAGATGGAAAACCTGATTGCATTCAGGTGTCTGCCTGGGCAAATCAAAATTTAGTGATGTACTGTGATTAGTGAATTCACGCTTTAGTGCAACTGCTTATTTTGTGGAAATGTGCAGAAGTATCCTGTCCCTCCTTGACCAACTCTTCTCCTTTTGCTTTGGCTGCTGAAGTGTTCCTGTGATGTGAGAAGTGCTCTGTGCCATAGCTTTCCATTGATGTTTTGGCTCCATTTCACCCTGAAAACTAGGATTTTTACAGAGAGAGAGAAAACTGACATTTCTTCAGTCAAAATTGTAAGCAATAATTTTATCTCAGAGTGAGAAAATTCAGATTTTATGTCAGAATAGGAATGTGTTAAAAACACAATTAACCCCAGTAGGTCTGCAAGTAGCATTTGGATTTCTGCAGCTTGCCAGAGTTCTGAAGAGGAGGTTCTTTAGTGAAAAAACCACCACTGTTTATGAAGGAAATGTTCCTTATCTTCTTATTCTAGGGGATTTTTGAAAGCAAAATTCTACCAAATAGCCCTTGCATGATGCATAATGTCGACTATGTCAGATTTAATAAAGCCAGCATGCTAAATGAGCCAAACCACAGAGCCTTAATATGACTGTTGCTGTTTATTGATATTGTTCAGTTCCAGTAAACTCCAGCCTGTTCCTGTGGTGTAAAGTTATGAGTCAGATCTCCATCAATCAAAATCACCCTAATGCATGGTAGCAAGATAATTCATTGCAACAAATCCTACCTATTGAAAGCAGAATTCTTTGGAAATGTTCTGTAAAGCACCGTAAAATAAGCACAAAATGCAGTTGGCAGAGCTGGATTCAGCACTGCTCTCAGTGCTGGGTTTGCCTCTTAAGCTGTGCAAAGGTTCAGCTGCTTCAGGCCTGTGGATGGTCACTGCAAAACATCCATGACTGTGCAGGAAGGTTGCAAACAGGCATTGCTGAGATGGAGGAACATCTTGAAGCGATCCACTCCCTAGACTTTGATCTTTCACTAAAACTAACTAACTAACTAACTGCTCCAGCCCACTCAGTCTCATTCTTCATGCTGGGCTTTTTGGTTTGTATTGGCGAGAAAGATTTTCCTCACTATCTGCTAAAGAATATCTGCACTTATTTAGACTTGTTTTTTTTCCTGATGAAATGCTGGGGTGATCTTCCAAAAGATATAGAACAATATTTCTTTTTAGAACCAAAATGTATTTCTTAACAGTCCAGGGGTACCTTGGAGGCTTTATTGACATCTTTGCTGAAATACACCAGCTGATTTCTATCTCACAAATCCCAGCTAAACCAGAAAAATAGTCTCAGGGAGAAATGTTTCAGGTTTTGCAAGATGCAAAGTTTAGGAGTGTTTTGGTCTCATAGTGGCAATTTTCTCCCTGTTGTTTTAAGCTCACACTTTTCCTCCTGTTAACTTTGGATGTTACATTTGGAGGTGAAATATAGATCAAATGAGGTAAGTTTAAGGAGAGAATGCTCTTCTCTTACCCAGACTTTGCTGGGGCTTGAGGCAATCTTGCATTCAACAGAGTACTGGGTGAGACTTTTTGAAACCCTTGAACCCCCTGTGCATAAAATCTCCTTTGGTGGACTTTGGGTGGGAGCGCAGGTTCTCCCTCCATCTTGTTAGCTCCATTGTTGACCCATTTGACCTCAGAGGTAAAGATGGAAAAATCCTGAGGACTTCTCACAGCAAAATATTTCTCAAATGCAAAATGTCCATAGCCAGAACAGCCTTCTCATTCCCTTTTGGGGCTCTACAGGGTCCTGCTGACCCCAACCCCTGGCAGCTCTGCTCTGATGGACTGGGGAGAGGGAGGAGTGCTGCTGGGGAGACTGCAGTACACACTTCAATGCTGGGAATATTATTCAGATGATATTGGCTCTCCCCTCAGTTCTCACGTGCACTGCGGATAATATTTGGCATACAAAGAAGGCAGTGAGGTACAGGCAAAGCAAACTTACAAGGGTTTTTTGAGTCAGCTTTTGTCCTCTGACTGTGGATTATGGACAGACACAATTGCTGTGGATGGCAACAATTTGCTCACAGCTGTGTTAATCAGGATGAGACACTTAGGACTTTGCATGATGAGAGAAAACAGAGATGAGGAAATACATTACACATTAACAAACTTTTTGCCTTAGGACCTTTTTTACTGTAGGGAGTGATTGAAGATCTTAATTACCTCTGAAGGAGGAAAGCCTGTCTTTATCATGCACTGCAAAAATCATATGCCTTACAGAGAAAAGAAAAAGGGGAAACAGAACCACAAGAAGACTTCTGCACCTTAGGAATGGCTTATCTGAAGTGCAAAGGGAGACAGTGCTGTGCATGTGTGCAGAATAAGTGAAGAAATCAATCATAAGGCCTGTAACCAAGTCATAGCAGAAAATAAGTACCTGTAGGGATGGCATCTTGTTTCTCTGCTACCAGGTCATACAGTGTTTTGGTCTTCTGGGAGTTAAGAAATTCATTTAAACAGTTACTATTCAATGAGTATCCATTGCTTTCCTAAAGAAAAGAAATGGAGAAGAAGGAGGCACAATATTCATGAAGGCAGCGAAAATCTTCCCTGAATTAAAAAAAATATAATATAGTCATAATATTTACAGCCAGCTGTTGGCCTTGCTGATGGGTAAGGAGTATTTAAGGATATATAAAACAGTTCAAATAATTCAAAGATTTGCAAAAATCTTGTTCCAAAACAAATGGTTTAGTGAGCCCCAGTCTGTGCAGTTGATCTGGATCCTTATGCATTCTTATGGAACTATGAACAATAATAAGCCATAAATCCATGCTTCTAGTCAAGAGTGGATACTTGTGGAACAGCTGGTCTTAGTTCAGTGAAGAATGCAGATGTTTCTTAGACATCAGAAAGCATCACTTGGTTCAGAGTTAGTGTATTCAGGGCTAAACTTCAGCACTTAAATACCTGGAACTCTGCCACATGCACATTAACTAGAGGTTCACATAGCGAAGGGCCTCTCAAAAAACTTTTCTTCTTTGCTGTCTAAGGAGTTGTACAGGGTCTGGGACATTTTGATTAATCTTTCTGAAGTGCTCTGGCTTTCTTTCAGCTGGCTTCTGATTAATGGAAGCCTTGTTCCTCGTTGCAAATCATACCAAGTTTAATGAGTATAATGAGCTTTCTGCTTTCAAATTGCTTATTGATTCTCCTAGACAACAGACTAATTTGTTGATGAAATAGAAATACACATCAGTAATTCAATTGGTCAAGGGGCTTTAACCCATGTGCTTTATACAAATTATACAAAATTTGTCATATTTATATAATTTGGACTCAGCATCAAGTTGGCTCACCAAGAGGGTTTTCTCAGTAGGACAACTGTTTTCTTGTGAAAATGAAGTGATTCTTGGGACATTCAAGTGATTTACTCAGTGGTTTATGGTCATGGTATTGTTTTTTTTATTCAGTTTCTCAAGCAGTTGGGACTAAAGTGCTGACAGTCCAGTGAGCTTCTGGAGTGTGGAGAGGAAACAGCTTGTGATTGCCCACAGATAGTAGTGATCTGCAGTGGAGAGAGACAGACCTATCTGAGAAAATTGGGTACAGAGAGAGAGCCTTACTCAAAAACAGTACTTGGGAAGAGGTGGGGGCATGACTGCTTTTTGCCACAAGCACTGGTTTGCTCTGCCAACACTCTGTTGCCCATAATTTGGCTTAAAAGCTGCCCACTGCCACTGCTGGCGGGGGAGCGCAAGGGAATTACATATGCAGGACACAAACAAATGTTTCCATTTCAAATTAATTAACAAACTTCCCCCCAAAGCAGTGTGGAAGCACAGCTCCCACATACTGCTAGAGCAGAGCATGTGGGACACTGCCCTAGCTGCTTCAGGGACATCTGATGTTGCCATTGTTTCCCTCCCCATCCCTCTGCATTGAAGGCTCCTGCAGGAGTTGTAGCCTGGCAATGCACTGGCTGTTGCCTCTGTCTCCAGAACTGCTTCCTCTGGCTGCTGCTTCCTTTTCTGCCAGCCACTGAGAGGAGCAGGAGCTTTTCCTACCAGTGCTGCTCAGTGAGCAAGAGCACTCACTGCTCCTTACTTTCTCATCCCAAGTATTTCAGTCACCCCTCAGGGAATGAGATTGGCACTATTCAGGTGCACTTAATCAGTAACAACCCACAAAAAGGAGGCTCCTGAAGCAAGTGGTTTGGGAATAGGCCATTAGCCAGAAAACTGTTCTGAATTTTTTGCTTACTCTTCAGGACAACAATTTCTCTGACAAATCAGGATCGGTTTATGGCTGATTCACAAAAGGAAGATTAGATTCATCAGACCATGCATTTAAAATGAATAGTTCAACATGCTCTGGGCTGAAAATGTATCACTCTGCTAAATAAGTTTAGAGAAAAGATTAATACAGGAAGACTCTCATATGTAAAGCTGAGCAAGTTCATGAATATTTTCAGGATAATCGCTTTCATTTCCCTGTGAGATAGCCTGCAAATTCACAAGACTCTTTCAGCTCATGGTTTCTTTTTCCAAGATCATTGTGTCCTGAGGAATGTATTACTATTTCTCAGATTGAAGTCTGCTCTCTCATGAGCTGCTGTATTACACTCACATGAGTGTTCACCATATTTTCATATCTTATCACTGCAGGTAAAGTAATATAATTCCATAATTTTTCATTTTTATGCAATTCCCAATTCTTTGTTGCATCGTAGCAGTTCCTCTGTTTGCCTACACACTGACAACTCTGGCTGTTGCAGGAAAGCAGCTTTCACCATGCTACACTACAAAAATTAATATATTTACATAGCAAGTGGCTTGTATTTTTAGACCTCTGAATTCCATGGGATAATTTTAGACTTTGGGCCAGAAATTTTTTGATTAACCTTATTTTATTTTTAAATATAGCTTAAGGCCAGGAGTTTTTCTTCTCCTCTCTCTAATGAGAGAGTCAGTCCCTGGGAGCCTTTACCTCCTGGCAGATTAAGACAGTGAGAGAGACACTTCCTGCAGCAATGCAGCCCCACCTTAGCAGGTGTTCCCACATTAGGAAAGGATTTGGGTTTCATTCTTTGTTTCACTTATAAGGCAAAGAACCAGAAACTTTGATGGTCTTCTCACCATAATTGGCCTTGTGCCAGGACAAAGGCACCTGTTGGATCCTTGAGCTGTACCTCAAGACCTGTAGATATTTCTGTTGGGCAGCATGCCAAAACCCCCTCCTAGATCCTTATATAATTAAAGGCGATCATGGAGACTCTCAGGGCATTTTTGGGGTGTGACAGCAGATGTAAGGATCCTCCCTGCACCTTGCACGGCTTATTTCACTTTTGTTTTGTATAGTTTGTTATTTTCATCTTTATTAAAGATACTTTTTGCTTTCCAAACACCTCTGACAATGCCATCTCACTATTTTAATAAGCCATTTCTGAGGCTGTGGGCAACCCTCAGGAGGTGATGCACCTGCAGGGGCTCATAACATTCTGGCCTCCCATAGAATGCATCAACTTTCTTCACCTCCCCTCTCCCCATGGCAAGAATAGAAAATATGCACCACATCCTGCAGTGGGGCCATGCATAACCTAGAGCCTAACTTGGTTCTGTCAGTTCCCAACACTTTCCCTTGGCTGACTTGTCCCCTCCCATTGTTACCAGTGTCCTCTCAGTCACTTTGCAACTCGTGTGGGAATGCTCATATCCAATTCAAAGTGAATTTGGAACACAATATTTATGTGCTATAAAATGCCTTCCTGCAATTTGAGCATGACACCCACCACTTTTTTGCCATCTACTAATATTTTTAATCCATCCCCAAAGCAATCAAGGCGGTGTGACAAGCAGTATCATGGGCTGCTCATCACTCACAGTTTCATTACCTAGTGAAGGTCTAGTGATTTTTCGTTGTCACATTTTTTCTAATCATTTAAAAGGAATAGAAGTTTAGAGTTGATCATGAGTGTCAATTAGACCCAGGCTTTACAGTATGTGAAAACATTGCTGTCATTCACTGTTTGCACTTGCCGTGATAACGTTAATTGGAAGAGAACTGTTCACTGATAATCTTCTGTCACCTCCAAAGTAAATACTGAAATACATTTCTCTTTGCTTGCCTTGATTTCTGTGTTCTTAGTGTTTGGTCACAGCAGGAGAATGAACACATCTGTCATTAATGTTTCACCAAGAAGGTCAATTCAAAAAAATCAAAAAGTAATTCATATAAGAGCTTCCACTTGGGGGTCAACAGACCTCAATCTCTTAATAAACTGTATTTAGTTTTCTTTTAATGGTAATAGATCCCATTTGACCCTGTAAAGAGGCAGGACAGTCAAGATAGCATTAGGACACTCAGAGAAAAGGTTCCAGAGAAAAGGTTTATGGGCATAAAGAGTCACACCAAAGTGGGGAGACGTGCAGATGGACTTGCACATGAGCCCTTACGGACCAAACAGATGGAAAAAATTGGGCTATGTGAGTAGCATTTTTTTTCCCCCTGACAACCTGTCTTGGTTTGGGAAGACAGGTATCTGCTAGGGAAAGTTGGAGCCTCCCTTGGAATGGAGAATGTAAACCACTCCCCACCCCCTTTTCCAATTATAAATTTGCAGTTAGAGGCTTTCAGGCAAAGATTAGGGGCTAGAAATATCAGTTCTTTACTAGTATGTAAAACAAAACAAACAAACAAAAAAACCCAACTACAGCATTAATAACAAAACAATACCAAGAACCTTNTCAGTAAGGAAACTGCAAATGAGATCTTCTCTGAACTGCCCTGCCTCCTGGGTCACAAAGACTTGTGCACTTCCAATAACTTGGAATTCTCCACACTGGAATGATCTGGCAGCTGGCTGGGCTGAAGAGGACTGGCATGGTGATTTGCTCTGGGCTATAAAGGAAGCTGCTGAGGATGTTCATTAGTGTACCTTAAAGGCAGATGTGGGATAAATGGATGTAGGGACTTCAAGGCCAGATTTTTTGCTATCTGAGACATTTCTGACTGCAGCAGACTGAGTCTCCTGAAAACCTTCAGCATTATCCCTCCAGGGCCTGATAAGTTGCATAACAGCTGTGGCTGCTCTGACTCCTGGCACATCTCCTCATGGCTAGAGATGGGCAGGTGTGACTCACTGCATTACTACATGATTTGTTTGCTTTTTAATGGACTCACAATTCAAAAAGAAAAAAAAAAATCAATCCTCTAACATTCATATGCACATGGATCACTACAGCCTGCTTGTTTTTTTGAAACATCATATCATGTGCCTCCCTGCCTTTCTTAAAATCATCAATTTCCCTTTGGGTAAGAAGAGTGTGGTGTGTGGTGTGTCAGCTCTGCTGGTCAGAGAGCTCCTCCTCCCCAGTACAGATGTCTTCAACTCCTTGCTCCATTTTCAAACCCAAACAGAAGGACTGGTGTACAAGCCACAGACTGATTTTGAGTTTGTTTCCACAAGAGTTCTTATTGGTGCTGGCTTCCTACAGTTCTGGATCTTTTACATCCTACCTTGATGTGCCTGTGGGTCCAGGTTCATCACTCCTTTGGTTTGTGTCTGACTTCTGATCACTCCCTTTGCTTCAGACTGAAGGTTTTCTGAGATTCCTCTGCCTGTGAGGAGTTCCTCTGAGTCAGCCATGATGCCTGTTTGCAACCCTTGGTGCAGTCTGGTGTCCAAGGGCTTTGTTCAAATGCTGGGAATTGCTTCACCATGTGATATGTTCTTCAGTGTGTGCATGGTACTCAGAGGACTAGAGTACCTCTGCTATGAGCCTTTAAAATAATTAATTGTTTTTCATCTCCTCATCATCATGAGGATATTTGCTGCTCATGTATCTTCTGTGTGGCCATTCTCTGTTGTGTTGCGGAGGAGTTCTGAGTCATCCCTTCAGGGCAGGTTATTCAGCCCCTATCCAGTCTCTGAAGAGGCAGTCTTGTTTTCTGCTGTGTCCTCTGTTCAAAAGTATTTCCCACGTGTTTTCCTGTTACACAGAAATGGGTACCTCAGCTCTGCACTACACTTCCAATTTGCCTCTTGAGGTCATTAACGTATCCTGCACTTCAGTGTTCCCTGTTGTCACATACGTAACTCTTTTCATTTTTTTCTGGAAGTCATTGTTTGTGGATGCAGAGCAAATAACTTGCTTTTTCTTCACCTCTTGCAGGTGCTCTCTAGTTTTCAGTCCCAGCTGTAAGGGCTGCTCTCTGTCCCCACTCAGCATGTGCTTGTCATTTTTGCATTAATAGCTCAGGGATGGGCTCTGGGCTCTTCCAAGGACCTGTCTGTGCTGGTGCCTGGTCTCCAGCTACTCTGCCCTGAGTCACACATCCGTGCACAGCACTGGTTCTTCCCAGTCTGTGCCAATCCCTGCATTAGGCAATGGAGGTGAAGCTGCTGGTGAGGGCCTTTGAAACTCATGCCTAAGATTCTAGGGCCTCCAGGCTTCCAGTCTCCTCTTCAGAGGAAAGGTTTGATCAGAAATATCTAAGAGATGTTTCTCTTAGAGGCCTTCAAGCTATCTAAGCCCTGCCAAATGGGTGATCTGAGATGAAGGATGTCTTGACTTGTCACCATGTTCTGTGGTGCTGCCATGAACATTAACTGTGCCACTGCTTGAGGAAGCTGCCTCTTCCCACCTTTCCTAAACTCCTGGGTATGTGGCTTCACAACAGTTGCTGATCTTGCAAAGTCTTCCCAAAGTAGGAAACAAGAATGCAGTAATATTTCCTCTAAATGGGAATTGCTATGATTGAGGAAAGGAATGATAGAAAGAGAAGGCAATATGTATGATACCTAATTAAAGTTGCTGGTTCCTCTTCCTGAATTTACTGCCTCAAAGGTTTCATAAGGGCTGAGGTAAAAAGGCAGTGGTTCAATACAGGCAGTAGATGTGCTATGTGTGAAAAACAGTGGGATAAAAAAAAAAGGCATTTCTTGCCCAGGAATCTCCTGAGCCTGTGGTGTCACTTTCTTCCACTTGAAGCATCCTAGTCTTTTTAATTTGTACTGTCCTTTCTATCCAGCCATATGGAATTACTCTTTCTCTTGTGTTGTGTGTGGCTCTGCTTCTAGTGGAGTTCCAACCTGCATGCTTTGTGCAGGTATTTAACCTCCCTGGAAGGATTTAAGGTACCAAACACATCAGAAGAATCTTGAATTCAAAAGAAATATAGGTTTTAGCCTTCAAATGTAGTCTGAAAACAAACATTCCTTTTTAAAATAACTACAAGACTTACTGGAAAAGGCGTCTGATATTTCATCCAGAGGAAAACCCAGTCAGACTTCAAACCTGATCAGAGCTTTTACCTTGAAATCTTACAAGTGAACCAAAATCAAATGAAGGACTGTAATAAGCAGTAGACATAGTGGGTGGGTGAGGCTGCAGAGTAACGAACATACTTTTTTAAAGGCCCTGGAGTGGCACAGGCTTGTATCCATAGCCACACCAGTACATTTAAGCCTGTAAAACAATATATCAGTGCTCTTTGTCTTGACATTTTATCAATCTTCCAGCCACTCTCAGGTCTCAGACTGAGAGCCAGACAAGTTTTTTTTCCAACCTTTTTTTACCTGCTGTCACACAGAAGTTTGCAGTGAGATGTTCAGAAGGATGCTTACAATTTTTATGCTCTTACTATGTGTCAAAGCATTTCTTCCAATTTTCTTGCTTTTATCCCTGCATGAAGTAATTTGTCACTGCTGAAAAATCATTACTGCCACTCCTCATTCACCTAGTTTTATTTGGCTTCTGCCAAAGTCCCTGGCCTATTTCAGTTCTCAGAAAATCCACTTTTAAATAAAAATGAGTCATGGGAATCTGTTAACAGAAATGGCCCAAAAGAGCAGATCCTCTGAGATCTCTCATTTCCACCTGCCTCCATGTGATGGAGGTCTTTTTTGCACCTTGCTTACCATCAAAGCTACTAAAATCAAGGAAATTAGACTTTACCTATCTCTCTGCCACTGAGTTTGTGCCTCATAGTATTTTATTTCTGCTGTGTGGCCTGTCAGACAGGGGCAAGTAACAGAGAGGGAGGCTAATGCTAGCAATGAACTGCTTATGCTCAGTGCTCAGGGTAAGGGTGCCCTTTCCTGACTCTCACATTTAGCTGTCACCCAGACAGCAACACATCTTTCAGCAAAGGCTGTCTCCCCTAGGCCTGCACTGTGCTGGCTCTCAGGAGACCGTGCCTGCCCTGGCGTTTCACAGCACTGCCACCACCACAGCAGAAAGAATCCCACCTCTCCCAGACCTCACACTGACACATCTTTTATAAAATCGTGTCTGGTGGCCAGCCTGTTATAAGTCCCAGGAACACGTACTAAGCTCTGAGGGCTAACCTGCAACCTCCCAGAAAAGGCTTAGAATAATTGCAAGACAGCTCATCAGGTGTGTTTTGTAAAGCAAAAGGTTTTAATTAAAGTAGAAAATAACAAATGATACAAAGCAAAAGCTATGCACAGATGCAGGGAAGCCACCGGCTAAGGCACCCCAAAAAGCGCTGAACTCCTCTGTGCTCATTCTTAAGTACTTAATGTTTTAGGAGGGTTTTTAGCAAACTGCCCAATAGAAAATAGCTACATTTCTGAGAAACAGCTACAGAGACCAACAGGTGCCTTTGTCCTGGCACTGGGCCAATTNCAGGGAAGCCACCAGCTAAGGCACCCCAAAAAGCACTGAGTTCCTCTGGGCTCATTCTTAAGTACTTAATGTTTTAGCAAACTGCCCAATAGAAAATACCCACATTTCTGAGAAACAGCTACAGAGACCAACAGGTGCCTTTGTCTTGGCACTGAGCCAATTACGGTGAGAGAAGAGCAGAAAGTTCTGGTGCTCCTCCCTTAAAAGTTTAGACGCAAAAGAAAACCCTTTTCCTACTATGGAAAACATCTGCNCCCCCTCCTCATGTCGGTTGGTAAGTATAAGCAGCTGCCCCGGGGACTTTTACACAATGCAGCTGATCCCAGCATGTGAGACTGTGCTCAGTTGAGGAAACAGCTACCATGGGGGCCCAGTCTGGAACCTGCTGCCACTGCTTTGATAGAGGAGGAAAACCCCATGGTCTGTGGGCACACTCCTTGCAAAGCAGCCACTTCATCTCTAATCTCTCAGCCCTGTTCCTCCAGGGTAAACTACAAGTAATTTTGAAAGACAGGTCTGGGAATAAAAGTTTATAGTAGTAATGAAAAAAAGGTGGTTTTATCTGAGGTATTGGTTTTGTGGTCAGTTTTGTAACCACCCTTTACAGGTTATTTTTCTAGCTGTTTCCCCTATGAGATAACTAACTGATCTTCTCTTACCTCTGCCTTTGCTGCACAAATGCCAGCTACCAGCTTTTGGTTTTTCCAGCTTGTACACATGCAGTTAAACTTTGAACAGTTTTCTCAACTTGTGTTTAGCTTTGGAAAGTCAATAGCTTGTCCAGTTTTTCAGTTAATCTAGTAAAATATATGCCTACAAATGTAACACTTTTCTGGACTTTATATTTTTAAGGAGCTTCTCTTGATTATGAAATAAAGCTATTCTTCAGTTCTAACATCATGCAATGTAGTATGTATAGTCACATTATGAAATGACTGCCCTGTCACAAACCAGAAGTCATCAGAGAGCCTGTAGCTTGTTGTGGAACTAGTTATGGAAGTGTGGTAAAGCAAGAGGAAATCAAACTACGTAAAGATAACATGAATTCAAATAATAGATGAAAAAATTTCAGCATAAGATAAGTTGAAGGTAATTGGATAATGATTTGCACTAATTCATGGCATCCTCTTAACAACTGTTCCTTTGGTTATTAGAGTTACACAAAAATCACACACACACATACAAAACCAAAAAAAACCCCTTCCACCACCCAGGAAAATTTCAAGTGTCTTCAGAGTGTTTAATTTTTGACTTTAACTTCCAAAATTACTGTAGTCAAAAGTCTCATTGAAATTCTGATGAGAATCTGATTTTAAAAGCCTGAATGCTAAAGGAGTTTAGGCAACTAAGATGAAAATGTGAAAATAAGAATTTCAAAACAGTTGCTACACCTCAAATGTATTTAAAAATGCAAAAATGAGATCTATGGGATTGTGTGTCTTTATTTCCAACATTGCCTTTTAAAAAAACCCCCAATCCTCAAACAATTTATTGATCTTCTGAAACTCCAGCATCCTTTCCAATACGTTATTAAAAATATATAAATTTAATAGATTATTTTACTTTGTTGAGGTCCTACCTGAAGTGCTGAAAGGTTCATTTATGATGATGTATCATTCTTCAGTTATGTTAGATATGTCATTCCATTAAATCTCTTTCTGATTGAACTTTGATAAATACAGCACTCTTGATTTTTTAGAAAACTGAAGAACAAATATCAAATTCTAGGTATTCACAAAAAAGCTTCTTTAGCAGTGGACCCTGGCTGAAAAAGTTTGACATCCCCATATTTGGAAAATTATATTTAACTAAAGCTATTTTGAACAACGTTGAGGTAGATGTCCATAAGCACCACTAAATCATACCATATTTTATAATGCTTTTATAGCTGCTGTCAATCAGTCTAAAAGTCAGAAAAACTGCCTGGCAGATGAGAACATTAAGTTCCTGGTTTCTGGTTCATTACTGAATGCAAGCAATCATCCTATTACTGGAATGGATAATTGAAATGTAGAGCTATAGATTAGCTGAAATGTGAGCAGTGGCATTTTTTTTTTTCCATAAGCACCACTGTTATGCCCTTTCCATCTCCCCTCTCAGGACTGCACTGGATTCCAGGCCAGCCAATTAGAGACATTAACAGCACATCTGGGCTGGAAGGAGTCAGTGGAGAAAACGGACATTTTTGTGATCTTTGTTTCAAATGCTCTGTCTCTGTGGGTTTAATGTGATAGTCCAATTAACACAGAAACAGGCTTATTTGGCAGTCATCTTGTTCTGGTTTATAGCAATGATTTCAAGTAAAAAATGCATCCATGTACCTGTACCTTCATGTTAATGGCCAGTGTAGGCTGACTCTCCAGCTGGAAAAACAGGAGCAGTGAATCAGACCCATACTTCATTATGAGGGATGGCTTGAAGTACTCTCAGTAGAAAACAGGACCATTGTTTCCTATTCCATTACAACCACAACTAGGAAGAAAAATAGGTTTGCTATGAAATGAGTTATTCTATTCTCCCTAGATGGGTACTAACAGTTTGAAATTTATCCTAGACTTAGCACATCAGAAATATGCTTTTCAAAAATAGGAGGTATTGTCAGAAAGAAGAAATTTCATCACTGATTAAAAAAGAAACACACATAAGAACACCTTTTTATCCAGCACAAAGGAACTTCAGAGACTCAATCTAATATGAACAAATTTCATCACTGATTAAAAAAGAAACACACATAAGAACACCTTTTTATCCAGCACAAAGGAACTT
>VXBB01024410.1:282199-334024 GCA_013399915.1 Illadopsis cleaveri
CACATCAGAAATATGCTTTTCAAAAATAGGAGGTATTGTCAGAAAGAAGAAATTTCATCACTGATTAAAAAAGAAACACACATAAGAACACCTTTTTATCCAGCACAAAGGAACTTTCAGAGACTCAATCTAATATCTGAAGATTTTAGAATTATTGAAATCAGGTGCTGAATTTAAGAGAAAAAAATTATTTTCCTTTGCCTGTTTCCAAAACAGATACTACTGTCTAGTGCAATTCTCTCTGAATGAACAGGAGAGAGCTAAATATAAGCATTAATTCATTGCATGAGGGAAACTGGAGCAAAAACTGTCCTGCTGGAAACTCAGATTCATTCTTTATCTTTTTTTTCATAGGATGAGCTTTTTTTCTGCACTGAACAATTTTTTCACCCACATCTATGTTTGTGCTTCACACTGACACTATGGACTTGGAAAAAGAGATTGAAAAAGAGATTGGAATTCACTTCCTAGTCCTCAAACTTAATCACGACCCTATAAAAAGATGAACAAAATGTTGCTCAAATGATAGAATGAGGAAATCCCAAAAGTGACAAGTTTTCTAAACGTTTTACTTAAAACGCTAAAAAGAAAAATATGGACCATCTCCACTTTGTTTAACAACAGGCTGTTCACAACACTGGCTCAAAATGAAGTAATGTGTTGAGTTCTCACTCCAGAAATCCTGCCAGCTGCTGCAGAAGCACTGTCACCATCTCGGCAATGGGGGTGGCATCAGCTGAGCAGCAGGCTCTGCTCCGGCTCCTTGGTGGCGGTACCTGGGGGACTGATGCTGGGGACAGCAGTATCCTGCTTGCTGTGCCCCGGAGGTGGGCCAGATTTGCATTACAAGAGTTCTAATGAGAGGTTTGGTTTGCAAGATCACTTCTTGTTGTTTCTCTCTTCTGGCACCTTTGTCTGCAAAATTTTGTACGGATTAGTGATTCACCTAATGCTATTTTGACAATGCTAAGTGTAAAGATTCACGTTTGTTATTAATAGAGGGATGTGGGCCGAAATTCTGATTGCTGAAAACCTCTAATTTGATATTTTCTTTCTTCTGGAAGCTTTAGTAAGACCTAAATGACCAGCAGTCTGGACACCAGCTAAAGTCCTGCTCATTTTTGGCCAGCCGGATACCAAGCTTTTCACTTCAAAAAGTGCAGGCTCGGGGTACTGTCACCACTACATGGTTTGACTTTCCACTGGCTGTTTAAAGTATTTTGTGCCTTTGACTACTTTGTAAGAGGGTAATTTCTTCCATTAGCAAAAGTGCATGCAGGCCTTTGAGGCTCACTGCAGCTCCCCTTGGGACATAATCTCTTCTGTGAAAGCGGCGGCTACAAATGACAACGCGAGCCTGGCAGCCCCTCTGTGATTTTAGGAAGCAGCAGAGGGGCAGCTCCGAGCAAAGCCTTGGTTTTTCCTCACCGCCGACTGCACACAAGGACCATGCGAGCACCCTCGCAGAGCCACACACACCTGACCAAAAGGGCCAGACCTTCCTCCGTAAGCGGAACTGCTCATGTGATGATAAATCAGCGAGAGGTTTCTGCCCCAGAGCGGGATCAGCGGTGCCGGGGGAGCCCATCCGCCCCCCGCGGCCGCTCCCCTCCAGCGCCAGCTGCGCTCCGCTGGCGCTCCTGCTTCTCCCTCCCACCACGGCTCTCAGTGGGGCTCTGCTGCGCTTCCCTCGCCCCATCCCGCCTCAGTAATCTGTGCTCAGTAATCAGTAATCTCTCCGTCATTCATCCTCATCTGAAGTTTAGATACATCCCTCTTCACGGAAAAGCAAAATAGCTTCTGAGTAGCTTCATTTGCAACTCAAACTTTCTTACGTCTCCTCCCACTTCTACTCTGGACAGAAAGTGCCACCATTCTTTCCAGTTATTCACATATATTGCTGATCTAACTATGCCTGGTAAATCATGATGATAGGTGGAAGTGGAGATGGGAGCAGCATTTGCTGCAGCTGAGCTTATCTCTCTCTGGGTTTGGATACACACACAGAACGGAGCTTTGAGAAGAGTTCACACAGTTAAACCTCTAACTTTCTTGTTACTCCTGCAGGATGGTGCACTTACACTGAAAATCAGGGCTGTCTGGAAACAGAAACTCTTAGAACCACTCTGACCCCCTTAAATCCAAGGGCAGGATTTGTTGTGCCTCTGCTCTGATTCTCTAGTATGAACCAAAGCTATTTAGGGTGCATTTATGACAAACCATGTTCTCTAAAATTATTATTTTGTAATTTTACTTTTTTTTTCCTGGCAGCTTTATTTGTCAGGCTCCTTTTTCCTTTTTCTTTTTTCCTTTTTTCTTTTTCCTTTTTCTTTCAAAAACTGGAAATATAACTGTACTTTTGGGGCATCTTCTCCTGCAAATTAATTTCTTCCTTGCAACCCTGGTTCCATTTCTGTCTCTTGTTATGTGCCTAGTCTGTGTGGCTGCTGCAGAAGAGATAAACTGAGTAGGTTTTGTTTCAACCTATTTAATGGGAGCTAAGCTTTTCTTATTCTTTTAAACTTTATAGACTGTGTAATAGTTCCTTCAAGCTAGAATGGCAGTGAGAAGACTGAAAGATTAATGCCAGCAGAATGTGTGCTTTCCGCACACAGTGAAACATTTCACTGGAGGAGATGCTTCATTCCGGTGTCTGAAGCCAGGCAGGCATGGGAAGGCAAGGCTCAATGCCCACCAGCCCTGGGGTGGGCTCCTGGCCGCTGCCTTTTCCCAGGGCCTCCCCAGTGTCCCCAGAGGCAGTTTGGTTCTTTCAGCATCAACCTTCTGGTGCCTGGCTAAGGGACCCTGGCCTGAAAATCCAGCCCCATTTTCCACCTGGGCAGTGAGCTGGGGTTTCCTTGGTGTGGCAATCTGGACAGGTTGGTTTTGCTCTGAAGAGGTGTCAGTATATCCTTGGGAGGTTTTTCCAGGTTGAAAGGGAGCTTTCCATTACATTCAATAGCCTTTTGGTTTGCTTGGAGAGACAGATAAAAATTCAAGCCTCCTTGCAGAAAATGTCACCCCTTTTTGCTCCATTACATACTCTCTCCCTTGGGTGGTAAATTTGCAAGTGGCCAGGACAAGCTGGATTGCTGTCTCAGACAGGTAGGAATCCTTCCATGGCATTTCCTTAGTAACTTCTTACTTTTCCACTTGTATAATTTCCATGGCATATTCCTTACCTGGCTTCACACTGTCTTGGAGAAGGCTGTCCGTGCCAAGTCCTGAGGCTGCTGTGAATCAGGGCTGTGGGGCTCATGGAAGGGAGCTCTCTCTGTCTAGAAGCATGTATTCCAGATCTCTTAAAGTTTAGAGCTTCTTCGAAGGAACTTTACTTCCTATTTAAAAATACTTGTATGAGCAGGGCTGTCTCTGACACTTACCTGAGGAGCACCCCTGGCTGCCGTGAAGATCTTATCTTTTGTTGTCCCTGCAATACTGAGGGATGAGCCAGAGTAGGACAACAAGAATGATGGCTGCAGAAAAGAGGGATGGGTCTGAAAGGAGAACTTGAGTTTTCTTTTTATTTTCTACACAGAATTCTTTACTATTTTTTTAAGCAACACAAAAGGCATGATCTCACCCGCCCTTTACCAGGGCAACACAAAATGTTATCCTCAGCCAGTCAAGGGCACAAACTATGAAATGAGTTTCCCCATTTTGAGTAGTTCCAATACTATTATGACAGTAGATTAAATGTCAAGGACCCTGGGTGTTTTATTAGTATCTATAATGAGTTGAAAGGCATGAAGTCACTTTATAGCATGAGACTGGGCTGTCTATAGATAGCATAAGCGTGAATTACTTTCATGATGGAAACCAGAGACAAACTCAGAGATACAGAAGTTGAGGTTCAACTGGGGACTTTTGAAGGCAGTAGAGTTTTCCTGATTTAGTGTAACCATAGATTTGGCCTTCAGGAGGTGGGTCACTTTAAGTTATAGTCTGCTGCCAGTGCTTAAGGATCCCATGAACAGTTGTTTCTTTCTTGAATTTGTGTGATTTAATGAAATACAGCATAGGTTTTTTGGCTAGTAAAAGGAATACTTGTCTACTGCTGATTTTTTTTGCTGTGATTACCATCTCTTTCAATCCCATTTGCAGATGACTTACAGACACCAAGGCAGGTTTTTCAGTCTCTCATCCATCTGTGTTGACCTCCATCTGTTCTCACACTGTGCCTCAGTCTCACTTTGGACTTGCAGCTCTCAGTTTGCCACCCTAAGCTTCCCCTATGGTCACTGGAGAGCAGGAGGCACAGTCAGGATCTGAATAATGTCAGAAGTCTGTTGCAGGAGGAGGTGAACACAGAGAATGAGTATTTCACATGGTAATTAAGGATGGTTTGAAATAAAGAGAAAACACAGGGTTTTCGTTGCTGCTTAACTAAATTACTACTTTTTATCACAGTCTTCAGGAACCCAGGAGGGACAAGAGTCAGCTCATGCTCTTGGCTCTTTGGTTCCTGTGGTGTCCAAGAATAAACAACTCAGCAGAGAGAGTGCCCCAGGGCTAGGCTCTCAGGACTTTCTCTTTGCAGAGAAGCATTGTGTCTGTATTTCTAACCAGGAGAGGCAAGTTTTGAGCTATCAGAACCTAGGAAATGGAATGATGCTTTTTCCTGGCTGCGGCTTTGCCAGGCTAGCTCCATCCAACATAATTGCTTTGGCCAGATATATCTGCTTCATCTCTGTTGTATCCATGATAGTGCTGACAGCCTCTGGATGTCACTCAGAAGATGGCAATGGACAACTGAGATCCCACCAAGAAGAGCAACCTGAAGTGCAATGTGAGGGTGGCCAGGACCTGCCTGCTTGCCCTCCCCTGCTCCCCAGCTTAATGCTGTAGGGAAGTGATTCTGGGAGCGGCTCCTCATGGAAATCACCCAGCTGTCCCCATCAGCCCATGCTATGTGCAAGAAGGTGACCCAAAGGGTGAGCCAGGAAACACTATGTCTCTGGACTGAGTGGGAGAAGGGGGCACAAGTAGATAAAGCTCAGCAGCCTGGGTTGAGGTGTAGGATAAACTTGCTATATGGGTAAAGCCTTAGGCGTATTCTTAGCTGCTAAATGATTATTTTGGTAGCCACCCTCAGGACAGTTAGTGTTGTTCAGAGAACTGTGTCACTGCTTTCCAGGACAGCCAAGGTTTGAGGCCAAATTTGCCATTTTTTCACTTAACAGGGAGTACTCTGCATAGCCTGGGAAAAAAAAAATACTGTCTGCAGCCTGTGCTTTTGGAAGGAGAGTGTTCAGGGGTTCAGGGGTCACTCCTAAGGCCTCCACCATAACATGCAGCAACATCACAATGTTGATACTAGGCAGACAAGATGCTCCAGTGACTTTCTAAGAAGGCTGAAATGTCACTTTTTTTTCAAGGGCAGGTTAGATTTGTATGCTGCCTGAACATTGACAATCATCAAGCCCGTTCAGGCCAGCTGCAGGCCCTGGACCTCGCAATGCAGGGATAGAACACTGATGGATTGCCCCATGTAGAATGATGGAAGGATACTCACTCAAGTTCACTGCTGCAGGAAAGCTCTTCCTCATGAGCAGGAGAAACATGAGACAATGAAGTTAAGAAGAATAATGTGGAAATGGAAACAGAACAAAGGAGTATAACAACAGCATGTAAAGAAAAAAATGTGTCTAGGTGATCTGGCAGACTGTTGTGATGTGATCCAGACTTGGACTCTGCCAGGTGGCTGAAGAGAGCTGGCATTATTAGTCTATGTAAAAAAGGACCATATTTTCAAATCTGACTTAGTCTTGGCAGCTCTAGGCTGAGTTAGAGATCATTTCTAGTCCTAGAGAGGAAAGCTTGAGGAACAGGCTAAGCACAAGTTTCTTCTCAGTTTCTATTCTATCTGGTTCTCCCTGGCTTTTTGCCCATTTCAGCCCACTTCCCCTGAAATTTTCATAGGTTTTTTTTGAAAAAGTTCTCTTTCTTTGCACCAAGTCATGACTCATTTGAAAAATAACACATGGCACAACCAGGTAACCCATCCTCAGGGAACTCAGCATAGAATGAGGTTAAATAGGCACCAAAAGTGGTTTTTTAGATGGAAATTTTACTTCCTTTCACATAATCCCACAAAAATAATTCTTCTAAATAATCGCGGGGTCTTCCCCATACTCTGACTCATGTCCTTCCTGAGCCTTGCTCGTCTGATACCAGAGGTCAAAGCCCTCACACAGCTAAATCCAAGGTGAAGGGAGCTTTGCTTTAAGAGGGTATCAATGTAGTTCTGTTGTTTGACCAGTGGGAGGCCCTTAAAGACCATCAAGTTTTCGGAGTCTATAAAAATTACGTTTGGGATTCATGATTCATGTTCTTTATCCGCAGACCTGCAAGTTCTTCAGAGATTTTTGAGGAGCAGCTCTGGTCCCAACTTTACAGACTTGAGACATACACAGAGGGGTGAGAGGACTTTAGAGTAATTATAATATAAGGAAATGACAATAATTTGAGAGATTTTATAGAATATGGAACAGGGTAATGTCCCTTCCCTCATAAACAGTAACATCATTTTCATACACTTTTATTGTTGCTTTTTTAAACATTTGGTTTGCCCTCTGAGTTGCTTAAGGAAATTAAACTTTAGAGCAATTTCTTTCGTTTATTCCCATGTTCTGTTAAAAAAACCAAACTTATTGTGATTAATCTCATTCTTTTCTGGCTCCAGACAACCAAATATTCAACAGAAGTATTTTGTCCCTTTCCTTTGAACAATTTCTTCAAACACTGAGCTATTGTTGTAACTTTCTGGATCACCTCCTCTCTCTTCTATTTGTTTTATTGATACAGGTTTAAAACACAAACCCTTCTGTTCAAGGCATTCCTCTTAGCAGCTGTGATTTAACTTAGAAATGTCTCTGCAGCTTTTTGAGCTAATTTATCTTCTAGTAAGAAATGAAAACCTGTTGGGAGTTACCATCTTCTGTAAATGGGCTGAACTTTGGTCTCAGCTGCATCCAAAAAAACCTTCCTGTGATCATATCAGTCTCTCCAAGACCCACAAGCTGCAGAATATGTCAAACAAGGAAGACACCCTAGGATGAATGCCAGATTTCCTGCTAGACAAAACATCCATATTTCAACTCTCACAGAAATATCTGTTTATCAAGATGATGGTAACATCCACATTGATCTGTTTGCCAAGCTTCAAATGGTACATTTTTATATTATTTGATAAATGGAAAATGCACAGGAACAGCATTACACACTACGAAAAAATATTCCCTGAGTGGAATAACAAAAAAGGATTGTAATTTTCCAAGTATCCCTCTGAAGATTTGTGAAGTGATTTATGTAAGGAAAGAATATTTTTCCTTACATGTTCAGGCTATGATACAAGAATTCAAACTGGTTGCAAATGTATAGAAATTGATTGATATTTTAATTCATTACAGCTACTGCACTCTCTGTTTATGGAAAAAGCCCTTAACTATCAGACTGTAATACTTACTGCTCCTGATGGCAGCCTCAGTTTGACCCTGATACAATGGAAGGCTGGATCCCCAAAATTCATTAGCAGAAGGAAAAATGAGTGTTGCATTCATATTAGCTGAAGTGACTAGTCTGTAATGAATGATCTGTCTGGAAAACAAAGATCTGGTTTTATATGTTTTTAACCAATCACGTTTCATTGCTCCCCAACTCTTCCCATTCTGGAACTAGTGACATCCAGGCTTTTGTACACGCCTGGCAATGGCAGTCTTACCTTTTTGTTATTATGTCCTTATTTTATTAAATGACAGGCTAACCAAGGGAGTTACATGAAGCTTCTGTTTTCTATCATCCCCAATCAGACTTCAAGAGTCAAAAAGGGTCTTAGAATACCTTGCTGTGTTTTTTTAGCTTCCTACCTTCTAGTTCACTTTACCACCTGAGTTTTTATGACCTTCTCTTGGGAAATGTAAGTCTTTACAAGTAATATTTTAACATAAAACCCAAGAGTCATGTTGCCCGAATCTTTTTCAGCCTTCTGATGTTTGCATTTTTGTAGTGGAGTTTCTCACCTTTTTTCAGGTAAACAAAGTGATGTTTACATACCTCTCTTGAGGAGGGACAATTGATGGACTTCTAGTTTGGCCAGTGTGGTTGGAGAGGTGGCAACCTTCATCCTCCAATCCCTGGTCATTGTCCAAAATCTATATAAATTGAGGTCGAGAAAATAAAGCTCTTTTTTGTCCTGACAACTGACTGCGTGTGTCCTTCATTTTGTGTCTGTCTAGCGACGGAGTTGTTCTGGGGTTTTCCTGGTATAATTCTTTGTCAAAAATCTTGTCATATTTGGTTCTTTGGTATCACAGAGACCTTCTTTTGGGTCCCCCATGTATGTAAGGGCACAGATTACTCAGGAGTTCCCAACTATGGTGTTTTATCTGGTTCCACTGCTGACAGAAAGACGGAGTGATCTTGGTTTCACTCGAGTCCACTTGGTCCACTTCACTTACTGGCCAAAAACCTAACCAAACAAAAAACCATGTCCTTATATATAAGAATTCAGATCATCCATACAGTAAAAATAAGGTCATTAAAAGAGGTCATCAAAAAGAAATCGGGCTTAATAATAGAAAGCCTGTGTAATAACTTGCTCTCTTCTCCTTGGAAGTACTCCAGATGTGCTCAGAATTCTGAGTTGTGGTCAGCCTTGCAGCAGCATTTGCCCTCCTCTAAACGCTGCCTTTGCTTCTGACAAGTGCTCATCTCTGTCTTCCCTTCCTCTCAGAAACTTACAAATACGATTTGAGGATACAAGCACCCAAATCCTATCCAAAATCATCTTCTGCAGTGAATATATGTAATTTCTCCTCTAGCTTCTAGTGAGCTGATCATGTAAGTGGTGTTAATGGTCTGGCTAGGCCTGAGCACTTGAGATGCCTTATGGCTGGTGTGCCTTCATTCTCAGCCAGTGTGCCTGTCTGCTAATTCTTCACTTTCTGCACCAGCCCCCTCACCAAAACTACCTGTGTTTCAAATCTGCCATCAGATAAATTCTGCTTAAACATGCAAACTTGTGATTTAGATACATTACCAGATTTCTACAGGTGTGCTCAGTGCACATGAACAATTGCTTTGCCTGTGGAGTTGCCACTTTTGTCCCATCTCCTGAGTGTGCCTGGGTTGCCAGGGAGCTGTACACTGCAGGCTGGCTGCTGTGGCAGAGCACCAGCCATGAGCTAGCTGCCTTCTGAAATGTCAAACAAGCAGTAGTCACTTTCCAGGGATAGACACCTTTTCTTAAATAGATAAGAATCCATCACAGCAACGGATGAAATTTTATCCCAAGAAAGAAAAAAATCACTTGGCTGCAAAAAAATTGACAGCACAAAGAATACATTATGGTGTCTTACTTTTTAATAGAGAGAAAAGTTGAGAAGGCTTTGAAAGTAAAAACCATGGTTTAAAAATGAATCTTCATCACCTCTTTTCTGTTTATCTTCTGCTTAAACAAATCTAGCCTTTACTTTAAAGAACTTGGCAGTATATACTTTCTCTAAAGCATTCAAATCCTAAAGACTGGAAAATGTTCCAAATGAAATGTTAAGTCTCTCTATCTAACTCCCATTTCATGTCAATGAGACAAATGTTGGTAGCTTTTTAAAAACTTGAAATATATTTCAATTGGTAGGTTTAAATTAGGTGTCTTTAAACAATGTTTCATTTAATTACCTCCTGATGTCTTTTTTATGTGATTGTAATATACAAAGAAATCATCTGAATTCTCCAGTCAATATAACTGTTAATTGACAACACATTAGCAAATACCTCACTGAACTCAGCTGCAACAATTGCTTCCCTGAGATTTTAAAGAAGAAAGTCTATTGCCTGGGGGAGAGAATGGGCTATTAGGCGCTATAGATTCTGTTCAAGAACTAATCTGATGCTGAGTTTCTGTTCAAATGCTGGAACTTAAAATCACTTCTCAGAAAATAATTGAATAAAAGAAAGTTATAGCTCTAAATCTATCACATCATTTCCTGAGAGCTCTGGGCAATTTCCAGCTTTACATCCTGCAGGCTGTATAAGCAGGAGCTGGTGGTATGATTCACATCAGCCCATAACTCTGCCACTTGAATGAGAAAAGAGCAGCTTCATCCACATCAGAAGGAGGCTCCAGGAACCCCCACTTCATGGAATTTATCTAATGGCTTTTGGAGGGGTTTCTCCAAATCAAGCAAAAAATGCTTTCTTCATTTCCTGCTTCACACTGAGAGCTCATCCAATTTCCTTGTTCACCTCTGCAAGGAAGGAAAAGAGGCACTCTTCAAGAGAGGAGAAAAAGAGCAGCCTCAGTGCTTGTGATGACACCTGGGTTGTTCCTGCAGGGGTGAGGTAGAGGAGACCAGTGCTTCCATGGGAGAGTGGGTGTTTGGAGTACGTGGCACTGGAGCTGGGGGGAGCAGAGCAGAAATAATGAGATTTAGGAGGTGCCGCATCACAACTGGTGGATGGCCTGTGATAACTGCTTTCTTTTTGGACTTTCATAAGGTTTGCCTATATACACACTTGTTCAGTTTATTTCAAAATCAAGCAGATTACAAGAATGAGAGCTTGCACCTTTTAAATTAATTTTGCCCTTGCATAAGCTGTTGGATCTATGACAGTCTTAAGTAGAGCTCAATAGTAGTTTGGGAGATAAGGGACTTCAGTCCCTTTTGAAGGTCAATCTTCTGTCAGAAACTAATCCCTCCTACCAGTAATTCAGAATAAAGCACACAAAAAGGGGCAGAAATTGAAATTATTATTATTTTCTGCTTGTGTTCTGTTTGGCTTTTTCTTTGGTTTCTTAATCTTTGTTTGATAGAAAAACATTTTAAAATGCTGGCAGTATATTTAACTTGTCTTTAATTTTCACAGATGTGGTGGAAAGACAATACAACATCAAAAAAGGCAAAACTTTCTATGATTTAGGATTGAAACCTTCAGTTTACTTATTTTACTTATTTTTTTGACAGTGATATGTGTTTAGTAGGGAAATTATCTGGCACGCAGAACAGAAAGACCCACTTTAGGCTGTCACGGAAAGGTAGAAGCAAGTCAACAATTGATTCTTTTGAAGAGATTAAAATTCACTTATCACAATAAGAAAGAATAACAGAAATATTGAAAAAAAAAAGTAATTTGTGACTCCCACATTTTATGAGTCAAAGTTTTTTAGGCAGTTTCATGCTTGGGTCTTAAAATAAAGTCACTTTTACATTAAGTCTGTAGTTTTATCAACACATGTCTGTGCATAATCAAGGTCAGTATACATCCTTACATATACTGATATATACTCTTTTTGCACATGCCACAGTTTAAATTGTCACATTTAGTTCATAATCAGCATGCTGACATTACACATTTATAATCTAACCACAACACAAATAGACTATGAACAGCCAAAACCAGATAAAGGCTTTCTATATTAAATACAGGGCTTATTTCTCCACATAACAATTTTCTCATCTTTATGTTTTTTATGTTTTCCTCTTTTTTTTCAGTTTGTGTTTCAGGTACACTTATTTGTGCTGTGATTCTTCTGGTAAATACAATCTTCTCTATGCTAGTAATTTCAGAGAATCTTCAAATCCCTAAATCATTGAATCAAAATCCTGTGACAATTTAAAGTGGTACCAAACAAACCACAAGCAAGTGGTTATTACCTGCATGCCATTACCTGTATAGGAAAAGGGTGTTAATGCTGGGAGAACAGCTGCCCTAAGGTGAGAGTCATATGATTAAAATAAGCTATATATATGTTTCAAAGGACTCTTAATTGGAAAATTACTGCTAGCTCCTGTCCTAATATTCCTTTTATGTGCCAGAGATGTTGATAAACACTTTCAACAGAGAAAGAAAACACACAGCAGAAATAAAATATTCTGTAGCTAGGTTGCAGAAATGGTCAGAAAAATTAAAACAAATCATTTTTCACAAGTTAAACTGTTATTTGTGCACACAGTTTTTGCCCCTTCCCTTCCCTTCCCCCCTGTATGTGTCTAACCTATAATTGCATATGCAATTTTCACATTTGAAAGTGGTGCAACTGTTTTGAGTCTTAAAAAATAACCAGGAAACAGTGGCTGTTTGTGCTACTACATAATGCTGAAAATATTTCTTAAAAATAGGCTTAATCAGATTTGTACAACTGAGTATGTCAGACATTAATCTATCAACAGATCCAGATTTGATTACCTCAGGTGAAATCCCCTACTGGCATGGAATTTACATTGCAGAGTATTTCTGTATTCTGTGGCTGGCATGTGTAATTGTCAGATGGAAATTAGTGTGCAATTTACTGAGGCTAGCCCTAATACCTCCCACAAAAGGGTGTTTACACAACACTGAAGGTATCTAATTACATCAGCACTACACCAAAGTACTCTCTGCATCATATTGCAGTTTTAGATTATTTTTTAATCTTCCTAAATAAAGATATTCTAATCTGTTATTTTCTGTAGCAGAAGATTGTCAGTTATTAATCTGATGCATTTGTTTTTCTGTTTATCAAGAAAAACCTTGCTATACCACCAATGTTGTTTTCAAATCAGTAAAGCTGAAAAATAGCTGATGGCTATCAGCTGCTTTGTCTAAGTTACCCATTACTTGTTCTTTTGAGGGTAACATTTTCTTGATGGTCAGTATAACTCTTATTTGCAGAGTCTGTGCCTATATGCCAAGATTCAGTGTGTGACCAAGGCACCTCCTGTAGCCTTTAGAAATCAGCCCAGCTTTGGACCTGCCACCAGACCCACAGCAGACACAGGGGGTTTTTTTAGGTTGTGGCAGAACACTATTCTTAGGTCTGTCAGTCAAGGCTTCACCTTGGAGGCTGACCATGGGCTGACACTCCAGGTGCTTCTCACACAGACATCTTTGAGCACAGAGCTCCAGCTGGGACATTCTGCAGCAGGACCTGGAGCTGTGCTCATCTTCTGGGGGGTTCTACTGCTGCTTCCCATGGTTCCCACTGCTTTGAATGGGGACCCCTGTCATTCCCTGCACTTCCCTGCTATTGTCTCCAAGGGGTTTTGGTCTTTCTGCTCTTGGTGAAGGAAAGTCCTTCCTCTTCCATGCCAGTGCCCCAGCTCACACTACTCAATCCCCAAAGGGGTTCTCTGGCCCTGGGATCCCTTGGGTGCCCATCCTTGTCACTCAACTGCCCACAAGATGCAGAGACAGGGGAATGCCTGTAGTAGAGTCTCCTGGAGGAGATGCCGAGTACCTTTGGGGGAAGGAGTGCGAAGTGTGTGAAGCACCCAATTTGGAGGAGAGAAGCTTGCTGGCCATGGGCCCAGCTCAGGGAAAGTGCTTTCCTCTAGGTGACAGGCATGAGGCTTCTACTGACTCAGCATTATCCTATCCTCGCAGAGAAAGGGGTAATTCAGATAAGTATTTATTTATACAACAATGGGTGCAGATTAGGATGATAGTGGGCTTCCCAGGGGGTGAGAGAATCGAATCACAAGATGAAACACTATGTCGGAAAGATTGTGCTCATGGGTTCCCACCTGCTGCTGTTGCTCAGTTTACAACCACAACCTCTGCCAGTATTTCTGCCTCTTCAAATCACAGCCTGTGCTGCAGGAAGCCAAGTGGCTTTGCCTTTCCAAAACTGTACCTCTTCAGAACCACCCTCAGCAGCCTCAGCTGGCTCTTTCCTTGAGTGCTGGCTCACTCACTGATGAAAATGCACCTCAGCATTGCCAGTCACACCCTCCCCTGCAGCTCATGCTGGTTGTGCCCCACCCCTTCCTCTGTGTTACAATCCTTATAGTCTTATTTGGCAGTTTCTTGCCCTGAAACTTAATCACACCTACAATATATCATGTATATTTTCTCTTATTAGCCTGCAATTTGCTGCTATCTGGCTGTGTCCCAGCAGATGATTTATGCCCCAGAAGTGTTATTACCCTTGCTGAGAACTGACATTTCACACTGTTTTAGCATCAGCTTGTTGAGCTGAATGTCATACGTGCTTTAGCTCACCATCATGCCTCAGGCTAAGCTGACCAGCAGTGAAGGTATAGAGCTGTGTCAGGTACAAGCCTGGAAACACCTCAGTGGAGTGACCTCCAGTCACACATATGCAGGGCCCTCCCACTGCAGGCTGCTCCCTCCTCCTCGCTTCTGTTTGAGCTCAAGGGCTCTAATTTGCACTTTGGAGCCACACAGAGCTCCCCTGCTGGGCTGGCTTTGGCTGGAGTAATTTTCTTCAAAGTAGCTAGTATGGGGCTGTGTTTTAGATTTGCCGTGAAAATAAGGTTGTTAATACAGAGATGGTTTCTTGATTGCTGAGCAGCATTTGCACAGTCAAAGCCTTTTCTGCCCCTCACCCCAACCCAGCAGCAAGAGGGCTGGGGGTGCACGAGCAGGTGGGAGGGGACAGAGTCAGGACAACTGACCCGACTGACCACAGGAATATCCCACACCACATGGCATCATGCTCAGCCTAGAGAGCTGGGGGAGAAGGAGAAAGGAGATGATGTTCAGAGATACAGCATTTATCTTCCCAAGGCACCCTTACACAGAATGATGCTTTCCTAGATGTGGCTGAACACCTGCCTGCCCATGGGAAGTGGTGAATAAATTCCTTGTTTTGCTTTGCTTGTGCCAAGCTTTTGCTGTACCTATTAAACCGTCTTTATCTCAGCCTACAAGTTTTCTCACTTTCACTGCTCTGATTTGACCCCCAATCCCACTGGGGTGGAGTGGGTGGCTGTGTGGGGTTGAATTGGGGTTAAACCACAACACCTGCTCCATTTCTAATTTCTGTGAAAGAGTTCAGATGTTGGCCTGATATCAAAACTTTAGCTATCAGAAGTATTATTGCAGTGCACTGTACATCAGACGGTGAATTCATGGAGGAGCTCTGTCTCATAAGATAATCCATACCATGAGCTGAACTCTCAGAGAATTCTCTCCATTAAACACACTATAATGAGCCTGATAACAACATATTAGTCCTTCTAATCCATGGATGCTCAAACCCTACCACCATGCCACTGACATTTCTTTAAGGTGCACTTGTTTTAGGCTCCAGGCTTGAATGCAGGATACTGCTTACAAAGTTGTTTCAAGACCTCTCTAGAAGCCATTTGTTTCAGTGGAGGTTGGGTTTCATACATATCCAAAGAATCTCCTTTGGAATAATTACAAAGCCTGGATAACCTGAACATGTTACAATCTGGAAGAGACATCTTGGAAAGCACATTGTCCTGGTAAATGTC
Organism: Illadopsis cleaveri; assembly: GCA_013399915.1. Lineage (NCBI taxonomy): Eukaryota > Metazoa > Chordata > Aves > Passeriformes > Timaliidae > Illadopsis > Illadopsis cleaveri. The sequence goes on from VXBB01024410.1 coordinate 297,421, forward strand.
AGGTACCCTGTGCAATTCAGAGTGCCTCAGTTGACTTTTCTTGAAATTGGACAGGACATATTTTTATCCTAAGCCTGTAAAATTTCAGACTAAAAACACAAACAATGTAAGAATTGATTATTCTTCTCTAAAAAAGAGAGAAAACACAAATTATGATACTTCCCAAGAACAGACAATCCATCCTTTTCACCAAAATGTTCAAATGATTCATCATCCTAATAAGTTGATATCAGAGACTTTGCTTCTGATTTAGAAAAGTAAATTCATCTTTAAATCCAAAACTTTTGAGTTGAATTAAAAGTCTTTATTCAGAGATTGATGAAATGATTAATTCTGTAATGTTGTCCAAATGGGAAATTCCACCTTTCTGCTGAAAAGCTTGTCTTCATGACAGCATTTTTCTATGAAAAAATATGATGCACAAATTCAAAAAGGTTTCATCTACGGTATTTTCTTATATAAAGTTAGGATAGATAAGAGGAACAAACTGCATTTATATTGACTGTGAAACAAATGATCATGTCCAATCTTTGGGGATATTCATGTTTGTATTCTATTTCATTATATCCAAGTATCATATCTATAAATACACATGATTACTTTTCTGTCAGAAGGACACATTACACTGCAAACCAACATAAAAAGCCAAACCAAACCCCACCATTATTAAAGATCTTACTAGGGCTACAGCTGTGGAAACATTTTTTTCCTCATAAATCTGGTAAATAACAAATATGATGCTCAAAACAAGTGTCATATTTTCTGATATCATCTAATGTCTACTCAAAAAATCTACCCTTCTGTAGGACTCTGTGAAATGACTTTCTGGTTTTCATGTACTTTCCCAGACCAAAAATGCATCAACATAAAACAGATGACAGCAGAAGAAGAGTGATTTTCCCAGATATGACTTATTAGGTCTTGATCTTTATAACACAATAAATCTGAGGCCAAAGGAGAATGGTTTTATTTGACATGTTAATTCCTTTTTACCAGTAAGTCAGTCCATAGATTAGGCTAGAACATCTTTGTCATGACCATGGACATGAATAGTAGAATAGTAATGGATATGTCCCTTCTTATTTCTTTAATAGGTCATGAGCCAATAGAAACACAGACCTGTGGAGGGTTTCACCTGGTTTGTTCCTTGATCCCTTGAAGGTATCAGGACAATCAGTTTTGGCTCCTTTGCTTTAGTCAGTGTCTCCCAAAAACCTCAGGAAAAAACCCAAACATTTACTTGCATGCACATCCCTTTCATTGTCCCATCTCCCTTTGGTCAAAATAGAGCCAAGTGTCTGGTGTCAATCCACAACCATCACAAGTTTTATGACATCTATTGCATAAACCATTTCCCATTATATAAGTTTTCACTCTCTTTTTTTGCAATTATACTTATTATACCAGTATTCTGTTGTCAGGGTTCTTATATACTGAAACAAGAGACATTTAGAAAAACAAGTTATGTCTTAAGGCACATGTTCACATTAGCTGGTTAAAACCTTTAGCAAACCTCTTGTGCTTTTTACAGGCAAGGAGACCTGGTATCAATGCTTAACCCCTGCGTAGGAAGCAGGTGTTGTTTGTTCCTGCTGGTTGCAGAAAATCTCAAGGTTAAAACATGACCCAGTCTGCTGAGAGCATCAGACTAGTCACTCTTCTGGGGCTGAGAGAAAAATCTGTCCTCATGACCAGACCAGGCTAGGAAGTATTTTATTCCTGCCATCAACCCTGAAATCTAGTGTTGTAATTTTAATAGTCATATAATATGTTGAATATATAAAATACTGAAATATACATTATACCACACATAGTTATAGACATATTTAGTTATAATGGGTTAGATGTTGTCTAATGGATTAGTGGGTGTCTTCAAAACAGCTGGTGATGTGGAGGTGATTTTCCCCTTTTCCTTCATTCTCTACTGAAAGAGAATATGTAAGTCTGGTACTAAAATGAATCATAACAGAGGAAGAAAATAAAGCTGGGGCTCCCCACAAAAAGTTCAGTGAGGTGAGACACTCCTGTGGCTGTGATATGTGTAAGACAGCTGTCAAAAAGAAGCTATTTGATTCAGTGCTCCTGGACATGCATAAAACCACTGCTCCATTGGGAGATACCAACATCAAAGTTAAGGGCAAGATTAAGACAAATGTCACTAAAATAATATTTTAAAAATTATGTTGAAATAAATGTAAAGATTGTTTTGGTTTTTTCCCCTTGTCCTTGGTAATTTCCTCAGTAACACTGGGAACATTGACTAGGATATAGTGACAGAAACCTGCCGAAGACAGAATTTGGTTTGATTTTATGTATTTCCCATAATGACACTATGTTTAAAGTTACTAAAAAGGCATCAGTAAAAACCCATGGAGAGATGAAATTAAATTCAAGCTGTTGTGAGAAAATCAAAACAGAACTCCCTAAAGTGATTCAAAATATTTCCTGCCTATATATCCTGCAAAAAAAAAATCCCTTGCTCATGAGAAAAAGCAAGAAGCACTCTCCCAAGGTTTCCAGCTCTGACAGAAGGGTTCTGGTGGACACTTTTCAACTGATCATGTAAATGTCTTGGGAAAGAGGAGATGATCTGCCAAAGTCATGGTCTTTATAATGTGTTTAAGAACATGTTAATTTCCTCTAGCAGGTGTGATCTCTTTTTCTTCTTTCTTTGCTTTGTGTTTGAGGTGGCAGACTGCTTTCAAAGGCAGATATTATTCCAGTCTTTCCACTTGCTACTTGTCTCAGGCCCAACGATTTGTGCCATATTTTCTTAGAAATACAGTTGTCTTCCTCCAAACCAGTTGGGGGAGGCAAAACTCAACTCCAAACTTGTTCCTCTGGTGCTATTGCTCTTGTTTACTTGTGGTGTGAACTGTCATCCTCCCAGGAATTCACTGTGCAGAGTTCAAGCTTTCTCCCTTTTCTAAGTTTAGGCAAAAGCAGTACATCTTTTCCCTCACAGCAGTGAAAAAACATAAAAGGAGATGAAGCAGGTAAACTCATCTGCTCCCAATATGTTCTTCTAAGCTCCAGTGTTTCTCCTTGACCCAGTGTCCCAGATATTTTCATGAAAGACTGGTACTTGCATCTGCAAGTGTATTGTACCTTTGACAATCATCTGAGAAACTAAGTGACACCTGTGAGAGGGCTTTTGTGGGAGGAAAAAGTCCCACATAAAGAAAAATCTGTTTTTCAGTCTCAAACCCAGCTGTTTCAAACATCTTTTTACCGGACAATTTTTTTTATCTCAATGCTTTTCTCCAGTTCAACTGTTTTCTGGCATTTAAACAACTTATAAAACAAGCAAAGACAAAAAAGTCTTGCCCACAGCAGTGATCTGTGTTAAACTGAAAAAGAATATGCTGTCTAAAATGAAAATTGCTAGTTAGTGGTCACGGCTCAAATACTTCTTAGTGGGGAGCATTTGGCGTCCTTGTTTAGCTCTGCTGTATGTAAACACTAATGCTCTCCTTTCTGCCTTCCTATTCCCTGCAGTGCAGTCAATAACCCATATCATTCTCCCACATGACTTTTGTTTTCACATCAATCTGATGCTCAAAAGCAATATGGACCCCAGTTACAGAACCTTCACTGAGAAAAATGAGCAGTGCTGTCATATACTTTCAGCTTGCTCAATTAGACAGATCTCAAACTGTTACAAGCTAGTTAAATCTGGAGAGCTGTCATCCCTGCTTCTGGGATGAAATATGAATTTGATAAAACTGAGGCAGTTATTGCCCTTCAATTGCTGTGCTATTTTTTTTTCCAGTATTCCTAGGGAATGACTCTGTTGTGATCAAAGAGATTGAAATATTTAATTGGCAAAATTATCACACTGAAATTAAAATAACAGATGTTAAGCTTTTTAATTTCTTGCAAAATGAGTAGAGAAGAAATTTCTGTGATCAGAAGAGATGTCTCAAAGTGGAGTAGTTCAAGAAGTCTTACAAAAAATTATAGAGGGAATAACAGGCAAACAGGACTAGCTGGCATTCTTCTCTTTATTCTCGGTGAACTCAGATCTGAAAATCCCAAATTAATTTTTCTAGGTATGTATCTCTCATAAACCAGTCTCGTTGCAATGAGAACAGAAGGTTTGAAACATGATGATAAATTCTAAAAAAGACCAAGAGAAACAAATTGTTGAGGATTGCATCTTTGATGTTTTCTCTGCCAAAAATGCTGGAATCACAGAATTATAGAATATCCTGAAATGAAAGGGACCCACAAGGATCATTGAATTAGCTCCTGACCCTGTGCAGGACAGCATCAAGGATTACACCATGTGTCTGAAAGCATTGTTTAAATGATTGTGTAAAGCCTGGCCCATTGGGTGTGTTTAGGGGAAGGTAATTTGATTTACTCTGGGTGGTGCATGGGGGAAACAACAAAAATCTCAGGAGGTTCAATAACAAACAACTTTTACTTGCAAACTTTAGAATACCCAGATAGAATGAGGCACTTGGCAAATTTTCACTTAGCAAACTTTAAAACATCCAGACAGAACAAGGCACTTAGCAAAACATTGACTGGCAGGGTCAGGTTTACAATATATTTTGGTCAGGTTTACAATATAATTTGAGGAGAAGGTGGTAGGAAAAGAAAAAGGAAGAAAAAGGAGAGAGAGGGGTAGATAGTCACCACCCTAGGATCCACCATGGTTGCAGCAGCTTTTAAATCTGGGGTAGCATCTCGCTGTCCTTTTATGGGATCTGGTGGACTGGGCATTTCCCTCAGGTGCACATATGCTAATTGCAGCACCATTCTGGCGCCTGCACTTTACACAGAGCAGAATCTTCAGGGTTTGTGGTGTGCCCATGCAGTCAGCCACCCCAAAGGATATTGTGGACCTAAACCTCCCCTGATACAGATTCATGCCAATAAAATTAGTAGAGTCTTGGATAAATAAGATGAAATTGGGGAGAGTCAGAATTTTCCAAATTTCAAAATTTTTCACAATGAAAAATTACTTTCCTTACAAGAATAGTGTATAAGGAGTCAGTAAAAAGATACGTCAATTTCTGAAGAGCTTTTAACAAGTTGGACCCTGAGATTAGCTCAGCTGGTCAGAGCATGGTGCCAATAACGCCAAGGTCATAGGTTCAATCCCCATACAGGCCATTCACTGAAGAGCTAGACTTGGTGATCCTTGTGGGTCCCTTCCAACTCAGAATATTCTCTGAAATCAGAAACAGTTCTGTGAAATCTTCCTCACCAAAGATTCTGCAAACTATTGTAAGAGGAAAGTTCCTTTCCAGATTAAATGGACAAGAATAAAAGGTTAAAAATAAGAATGTGTCAATGGCAACTTCTTTATGAAGTGTTTGAGGAGCCAACAAGGAGAGGTGCATCAGCAGGGAGAAGCTGGTGGGGAATGCAGTGCTCCAAGGCAGCCTTGGCTGTGGTGACCACGAGATGGTGGAGTTCAGGATGCTTAGGGCAGTGAGAAAGGCACACAGCAAGCTCAGGGCCCTTGAACTTCAGGATAGCAAACTCTGGCCTCTTCAGGGACCTACTCAGTAGAATCCCATGGGATAGAACCCTGGAGGGAAGAGGGGCCCAAGAATGCTTACTGATCTCCAAGGATCACCTCCTCCAAGCTCAGAAGTGATGCATCCGACAAGGAGGAAATCGGGCAAATATGCCAGGAGGCCTCCATGAATGGATAAGCCCCTGCTGAGGAAACTCAGAGTGAAAGAGTTGTGGTGCAGCTGCCAGGCTGGAGAGAGGGGATCCAGAGGGAGTTTGACACACTTGAGAGGAGGGGCAATGCAAACCTCATGAAGTTCAACAAAGTGAAGTGCAAAGTCCTGTTTTGCAGCAATGCCAGACACGCCTGCAGGATGGGTGGAGAAGTGGTTGAGAGCAGCCCTGTGGAGAAGGCCTGGGGGGTGATGGTTGACAAAAAGCTCAATATGAACCGGCAGTGTGCACCTGCAGCACAGAAAGTTAAACCTGTCCTGGGTTGCACCAAAAGGAGTATGGTCAGCAGGTCAGGCTGGAAGGAAGTTATTCACTCCTGCTACTACAGGTCATGAAGGAGGTGATTTTCCCCCTCTACTCTGCTCATGTGAGATCCCATCTGCAGCATTGTGTACACTTCAGATGTACACATGAGAAGGACATGGAACTGTGGGAGCAAGTCCAGAGGAGTGCCACAAAGAGGACTGGAGCACCTTCCCTGTGAAGATGGAAAATATTGGGGTTTTTCAGCCCGGAGAAGAGAAGGTTGCGTGGAGTCTCATAGCAGCAACCTTTCAGTATCTGAAGGGGGCCTACAGGGAAGTCAGAGAGGGATTTTTCGTGAGAAACTGGTCATAGGACAAGGAATAATGGGTAAAAACTGGAAGTGGGGAAATTTAGGTTAGATATTAGGAAGAAATTAATTTCACTCTCTGCTGTGAGGGTGGTGAGAAACTAGAACAGGTTGCCTGGGGAGGCTGTGGATGCCCCAATCCAGGCAGTGTTCCAGGCCATACTGGAAAAGTCCTCGAGCAACCTGGTCTAGTGGGAGCTGTCCATGTCCATGGCAGGGGAGTTGGCACGAGGTGATTTTTGAAGTTCCTTCCAACCCATAACATTCTGTGATTCTATCATTATTGAGAAATTGGGTAATAAAATAGCAAATGAAATTCAGTGTTGATAGGTTGCAAAGTAAGACACATAAGGAAAACCAACTTTCACTATATTTACAAAGTTATGAGCTCAAAATTAGGTGTTATCATTCTGATAGGTGGAGGCCAAAGGTATAAAAGGGCTAAAAGCAGTTTATACAGCAGTTTATAAGGTGTGAAAATCCACCAGTTCTGATTAAACACACAAATAGCTATGAGCTCAGGACATCCCTAAGTCATGGGTTATTGAAAGGATGCATGAGTAGGAAAGCACAATACATCTCATTTTTCTCCCTTTATATGGTTTGCTAAAGTTTTTGATATTAGTTTGCTGTACTGACAGGACAATGGAGTAGCTGGGCCTGTACAAATGCTCTTATGTCCATAAATAAATATATTACTAACAGATATTAAAAACCCCTCCAAAACACAGAAAAAATCCCCAAAAACCAACAAAACCCACAAAAAAGAGTTTGTGGTGAATTGATTTGTACAACTTTGTCAACAAGTTCTGGTGTTGTGCTCTGAAGAGGTTACATACGCTGCCAGCAGTTATCAAAATAAATAATCTTATTAATACATGAAATGTGACAAATATCAAGAAATGGTTGCTTCACTGACACTTACAATTCTGCATCAGCTGGCTATCACGATGCTTGGCAGAGAGTTTCTGTGATAATTTCTTCCCTATAGTGCAGTAATGAATTGGATGCTCAGAATCAATTAATTCAAAGAGAGGCCAGATGATTTCCAGTGGGGCTGAAAGACAAAGTTAATGTTGCAGAAAAGAATAAAAATGGGAACCTTTTAAATAGATATTCAAGTGCAATTTAGTTCAGAGGGGGCTTTAAATCCAGTCTGACATTCACTTTGCATCCATGAATTGCCACTTCTGGTACAGTGACAACTGCTCTGCTCTGTCACTAATCCTGGAGCTTAGAAGAATTGTGTGACTTGCGTGGTCCCGCAGTCAGTGCATGTGTTCACGTGCTGTGACATTGCTCACAGAAGACTGAAACCCAAAGTGCTCCCTCCAGCCAGTTTCTTCCTGGCTCCCTATGTAAGAAGACTTTAAGACACCATTGCCCCTTGGCAGACAGTGTTAGAGACATAGAGGGCAGGGAAGCCACTGTGCCAGTTCAGCAGTGGGGACAGGAGAGGAGTGGGTACCACGTGTGGGCTGAGCTGTCTGCAAAGGATGGGACAGCAGAGGAGCAGCTTGGCACCAGCCAGCCCTCCAGTGCAGAGGCTTTCCTAAAGGCTTTGTTCACAGGTAACAGTCAGGCATTATGGTTTTGTTTAGGCACTCTCTCTTTGATTCTGCTTGAATCCACTAAGGAAGGTCAGGGTCAGGTTTCAATACAGATTTCAACCCCTCTTACTGTTGAAACATCTTGGAAAGACTGATGTGATGAGCTGAAAGGCAGCAGAAGTTCGAGACAGACAAATGCTGTGTGCCAGGGTTCCTTGAGCATAGGCTGAAAGAGACAGAGGTTTGCTGATAAAGTAAAGCAAACTCATGGTGCTTGAAGCAGATCAAACTAATCACAGGAGAAACACAGCTGCCAATGCAGTGCTTCATTATGACAAATGGACAAATTTTAGATGCATGTCTGAGTGGAAGAGGTTGAAAACAACAGCTGTACTATTGTGTGGGTGTTATTTTTGATCATCAAGAAGTAAATGTTCATTGTGCTGAATGTTACTTAATTCTAATTAAATCAGTATCTTTAAAGAAACTGTTGCATCTTCTGGTGCATCAGTTTCTATGTACTCCCCAAGAGGGTTTCTGGGTCCAAAACCCAGACTGAAGTCTCTGACAGCAGTAAGATATTTTAAGTAACCAGACCAACTCATACATGGGGCAAGTAACACTGAAGTTTTTATTTAATTAAAATTTTATTTAAAACTTTAATGTCATTAAAGGTGAAGTGAATTTTTTTTCCCCAAAAAAACTAAATACCTATCAACATTGCTGAAAAGTGCTGGATGGAATTGCATTCTGATGGAGTGTTGTGGGTGCTTCAGACAAAGTTTGTGCTAAAGAAGTTCTCTCTTTGAGTCTGAGGTGCAGAAAGGACTCCTTTATGTATTTAAATATTTAATCTCCTTCATAGAAAGGGGTTTAGATGAAGGTAAATCCTTCATTTCCTTTAGATTTTGTTAGCAGTTTAGGTTTTGTAACTGTGTCCCGCAAGTTTAGTGATGGCAAATCAGATATATTTCCAAAAGACAAGTTATTTATTAAGAAAAATGAACAGACAGATCTCAATTAGAATTACTTACTGCACAGTAAAAAAGCTAAAAACACTAGTTGATATGACATAAAATGCACTATATTAAAGCAATTACATTATAGCAATTATATATTAAAGCTAGCAAAAAACCCCATTATGTAGAGGTTGATGTATCTCACCATGCTCCGATCATTTCTTTCAGTCCCTGGGATGTAATTGTGGAGAGATTTCCCACATTCACAGGAGAAAGTTCATATACTTCAAGCATGTGGAAGAATCTGGCTGTATGGAAAGTGGCCAAGTGGGCACAATTTATCCTGCTACATGGAATGGCCATATGTCCCAGTGGTTTGGGAAACACAGCCTGGCTTCTGCCACCGCCTTGGCAATAGATCTGGAGAGTGAAAACAGGCATGACTTCCCTGCTCCATGACCTTACCCCTTTGGGGAAAGGGCCCTTGGACTGGGATTTGCCTTACCTTGCTGAAGAAATTTACACCTCAACTGCTCATCACCAAGGTCCCTTGAAGTAAGAGAGGGAACATTTGGGATTTGAATTGTTTGCTCTATTTTAGCTGTGCATGATAGCATGGTGTTATTCTCATGAGAGCTTGCGTCTCTCGGGTGGTAAGGGAGCTGGAGGGTGAACAATTCAATGCCTCTTCCATGGATATGCCAGTCTGCACAAAGAGTCCCACTCTCATTTTTTTGTCCAGCAACATCCAGTGTCAGTGGTTCTCAATGTCTGTAACACAAATCATGGAGTGGCTCAGGAATTGGGTTATATTTTTTTTCACTGTGTTGCAAAACATAAATTTCTCAGTCGTGAAACTTTCAGAAATAATGTACTAGTTGTGGAAACTTGCTTTGGGTATGTTCCTCATGTCCAAGATGACATTTCAGGTAAAAATACTCATGATTAACATAAACACATCATGAACGGACCCATAGCCCAGAGATTAGCACACTTATCTGGGAGTTGGGTGGTTTACAGGCCTCAGCTCTGCTGGACCTTCCACAACATGCAGATTGCTCTGGCCACCAGACCACCTGATAAACTCTGGTGTGTGTGTCTAAAAGCATCAATGAACATAGTGAGATTTTCTTTGATCTCTGGCTGCACTTCAGTGGGAATGTTACTTCAATAAATATTGAACTGAAAACTGAGCACAAATTTCAGGATTTGACCTTATATTAATGTGGTGAATTCATATACGCTTTCTACAGTAAGATAAAAAATAATTAGATGCAGGCTGTTTTATGGGAATCAATAACTGACTTTGAAGAGTCAATACTCCAGAGCACAATTTATACCTATTAACCTCAGTCTGCCTGAAGCATCCTGTTCTTTCATCATTATTGTTTGAGTAAATGAAAATGAGGATCGAAAGTAACAACCTTTCCAGGTTGCTAAAATGTGGCACTTGTGAAGCAACCCATTTAACCACCTGGTCTTAGAAGAAATGATATTTAAATGCAATATGCAATAGTGTTTGTGCAGCGCCATTTAATTGCAAGCAGGTAACTGTATCATACCAGGTTGAAAATTCATGCTGCGTTTTTGGAAAAAAAAATCTTTTTTTCCATTCTTTTGTCTGCAGCTGTATCATATGCAAATTTCCTACAAATTCCTATTCCTACAAATTTCCTAGTTTTCTAGTTTTTTTTTACATTGTCTTCTCCATCTTGTGATGCACTAGTGGTCTTGGTTGGTGTGTTTTACAAAGAATTCATGAGACAAGAGATATCTATTTTTTTCCCCATACAAATTGGTTAGTGGAGAATTTGAATCATACTTCTTGCTTGACTTGATATCCTATGAGAAAAGAGCTTGTGGTATTATATTTTTTTCTGCCCTCTTCACCCCTTCCCACAAGCAAATCTGAAATTTGCTGTCAGAGTTCAACAAAATATCACCTTGGTTGAAAATCTATATTTGAATCTTGTACTACCATTCTGCTCTTGGGACTCAACATCTGACAAATTTTACTAGGTATTTTCTTTGCCCCTGCCCTGCATTTTCACACTGCTGAGACTTCAGGCTTTCCAGGTTTTTCATAAAATATCACTGAGAGAAGAAAAGCACTGAAGAGAAAAAAGATGTTGCAAAGGCAGAACCAAGGAAAGCCAAACATGGTGCTTGCCTCCCTTATTCCAAAACCAGATTGGTGGGATTTGTTGCAGCCCATCTTATTTGCACAAATAATTAATCTCTAGCCAAATACTTTACAGTAGCTGTAGACTGTGCGTGCCCAGTTTTTCTCTCTGTTTATCCTATCTTTGCCTGGCTAACTTGGTGGGACTGGGAGCCAGGTGTGTCTCTTTCTAGACTCTTTGGATTTGATTCCTCTCATCCAGCCAAAAGTGAAGGTTGACTTGCCTCCTGAAAATATCTGTTTTCCCAGGGAAGCCTAGGGAATCCAGAGAGCTGGCTTCGGCTAGACTATGTTGCCCATAGTGACCATGATGCTGTAATGATGCACAGGAAAGAATCCTCTGGAGGGGGAAAAATCTAAGGGACTGATGTCATTTGAAGACATGTAGGAGTGGAGAATTTAATTTTGTGTTTGCAGAGTCATTTCTTGGTTTCATCTCTGCTGCAGATTACCACAGAGCTTAAGGAACAAATCTAGAAGATTAAAAAAAAAAAAAGAAGAAAATATTATATTAGAAAGGAAAAAAAAAATTGCTCTTCTAATCACTTGTTGCACCTGATAAATCTTTGTCTCTTTGACTGAAGAAGTAAACCTAATCCCTTGCACTGTCAGCCAAACCTACCTCATGAAGGTCAGGCACTGGAGCTAGGTCCCATGAAGTGTGTCTGCTCTCTATACAAGGGGCAGTGTTTTGACTCTCCTAAAAGCATGACCCCTTTGCCATAGATTTTAGTTGCGGTAGCAAATTGCCAGCAAAATTCAGTATTTAGAAGGGTATTTTTAATATCCAAGACTAGTTTGATCTCCAGTCTAAAAGACTGAGATTCACAGATGTGAATCTCTTCTGTGTGGTTGCCATGGCTGGAAAGAAAGCATTTCCCACTGCTTGTCAGGTTTTCACTGGGCTCAGAACATCTCAAGCCTGTGCTTTTGTTGTTTCTGTTTTTGTGGGTTGTTTGGTTTTTTTTCTGTAGTGTTATATTACATTAAATACACATAATACACATGCAGAATGTGTATATCCCAGTTTACTGGGACAGTAAGCTATAGAAAGGGCTTAATTAGGAGCATAGGTAATTCATGAAGTTGAGTGCTTACATCAATCATTGAGGTCAGCCAATGTTTTAATGCTGATTTGCAAGAATAATGAACACAGGTAAGAATACATCTATTGAATAATTTGCAGTCATGCCACAGGCTGACATTTTGTTTCATAAAACATTCATTAAATTATTTGGCATAGCAACAAAATGAGTAAAAATCAAATTATTTGTGGATACACACCAAAATTTCTCTATTCCTGCTGAATGCATGGTTTACTGTGAGTCACTCATACTGAATCCAAATAAGAATTTTTATGACCGAGTGGTAGAAAACAATAGATGTGGCAGAAATGGGTTAAATGAAGAGAAACTAAAATAAGGGGTGTACATCCTGGACAATCCCTAACATTTGAAGGTCTCAGCTTTACTGAAAACTTTTCCACCTTGACTATGTCCTTTTCAAACTGACTGGTTCACAACCCAACCTGTCTCATTGTATTAACATCAGCCTAAACATTCCTCTTTGAAGCTTAACTCTTTCTATGATTTGGATGAATAAAGATTTTATAACTGTCTTGAAATCCTGATTTCCTGTGATATTTTTATATTTTTGCATGGTTGGGTCCCACCATGGCTTGCAAACGTGCCACCCTGTAGCATGTGACAAGCTGTGAGCCCAAGTTGTCTCCAGGTCAGTTTTACCTCCATTTTGGAAACATTTACTGTGAGCTCTGCAGAAGGGTGCATGAGGCAACCCCATTGGAGTTCACGTGCTGAGAACCTGGCAGAGACAGGTGAGCAGCCTGACAAACAGAAAAGCTTATCATGCCAACTGGAAATATTTCAATTTTGCATTTCATAGCAGTAGATATTTCATTAACCCGGTTTTCCCAAATTGCAAATATTTCTAAATTCCCTCAGATGGAAATTCTCCCTCTGATTGCTACCCAGAGGAGGAGATGCCAGCTCACCTTTCCCACCACTCACAGGTGCAGCCTTCCTGGCCGTGGTGGTGTGCCAGTCTCCTCTGACCTCCTGTCTTCCAAAATAACACAACGTGCTTGGTCTGCAAGAAGCATTTCCACAAACATTGTGCTCTTTTGTTCTCACTTGCTTTGCAGTGAGGCAATGACCCATTACTTAGGCTGGCAGGTCCTACAGGGAGACAAAGCACTTGCTTTATGAACCAGGAGGTAGCAAGGCAAGGAAACAGCAGGCAACTGTAATGCCTGCCTTTCTCCAGGGCTTAATTCACCTAGCTTGCCGTGAAAACTCCTTTCCTTCATGAGGATAACCAATGGATATTAATTACCCTGCTTAATCTTTGTTTTTATCAGACAATGAAGCCATTGAGAATGAGGGAAATTTGTTTTGGTCCTTTTCTCTGAAAGAAACCGTGGGAATGTAAATTCTGGAGATTTTAGTTACACTTCTATATCCTCTGATGCTAAACTCATGGCTGAAAATAGGAATGAAAACCAGGGCTGCTCTTGCCTTATGAATATGAAAAAAATTCCACTGGAGTATCTGAACCATATTCATGGCTTTCTGAAGAATGGTGCAAGAGGAACCTGAGTCCACTTTGCTGAACACTTCAAAAAAGTATCTGGGAGATTTAAGTGCTCAGTCATTGCTCATCTCAACTTCGCTGTCATGGAAGAAAGCATTACTTTTATAGCCAATCTTCCTGTTATTGTCCCCATTTTACATAGGGAAAACTATGACACATATGACTGAATAAAAGATCAGTTTGCAACAGTAAGTTACCTCAGGTAATCACCAGTGCTATTTAATGGGTAAGAAAGACAGTACAGATTTTCTTTTGTTCAGTGCAAATATTTTATCTCAACCCCTGAATGTAGTTGTCAGTGTAAACAATTCCTCATTAAAAATAAGCCCTGGCAGTCACATCAGAAGTTAATGGTTTTTCAAATGTGGAAATAAAGATAAGGGTAGCTTCTCTCCATGATTTTAACAGAATTATTTGTTCAATAAAGAAAATATTTTATCCAGGCTTGTGGTTAAGGTCTGTATCTGGGTACACGTAAAAAATAGAGAGGTTTTGTCTCACTAAAAAGCAAGCACCACCTGCAAACCCTTCACTTGGCACTCTTAATTCTGGACAGAAAAGGGGCGAGAAAATCCACATCTTCATAGAAGACATGGTCTGTTAAGTCAGCGTAGTATTATATCCTCTACCCAAAAAAGAAAAGGACAATTACAATCAATCAATATGCATATTATGCAGATTAGAAACTATGTGACCATGTGGCTGGCAACTGGATTTACAGGGGAGCTGCAGGCACTTTGTTTCCTTTTCCTCCAAATAGTTTAGGGCTTACTGGGGAGAGCCTGAGGAGGGAGGCTGCACTACTGCAGCCCTGGGGTCAGAGATCTCCTGAACACAAGAATCATCCTGGCAGGTCAGATCACATCCTATCCAGCCCAATCAGATCAAACCCTACCAACCCAATATTCTGCCTGAAATGTTTGAAAACGTCAATTCTATTTAAGGAAGTTATGCAAACTTCAGCACTTTCACTGGTCCATTACCTTGATAACTGCCCCAGCATCCAAAACTCTTTTATTAAGGTTGTTAAAAGTAGGATTAGGTGGGATGTGCTGTGATTTCTGAACTCTGTTTGCCTTCCACGTTAAAGATCTTTAAAACCTGAATCACATTCTCTTGTCAGTCTCTCCCTTAAAGAGCCCCAGTCCTTAAATTCTACTTGAGTAAAGCAGCTGCTTCACAGCCTTGATTTTTTGTAGTTGCCACTGTTGGCACTTTCTCTAACTTCACTCCATTTCTCTTGAGATATGAAGGCCAGAATAACCCACAGAACTCAGTACAGGACTTGGTTATATATAGAAGCAAAATGATGCCCTTGATTTTATACCTGGGTCCCCTCCTGATGATAAATATTTTATTGGCCTTCTTGGCTGCTGCTCTTTATTAAGTTATTTTTTGACCTGTCAATGAGTGCTCCAAGATATCTTCTCTGTTAGATAGTAATTGAATATAAAGGAGGTAAATTTCAGATTATTTTTGCATCGTTTCATATTCCTCTGCCTTGAATATATCTGCCATCTTTCTGCCCATGTCAGCTCTTTCTGCAGTTACTTGCCTTTGATATAGCACTGGACCACTGGAAAAAGCTCAGTACCATCTGTAAACTTGGGAATTTTATTATGAAATAGCTTCTTTAGGTCATTGACAAAAATGCTTAATTAAACTGGTTCCAGCACTAGTCCCAACAATGGGACTAGAGATTACTGATTCACGTTTGTCCTGAAAAGTCTTACCTGTTGTTTCCAATTTTTAAATAGTTTTCAATCTGCAGACTGATAGCCTTAATACTTTTTTCCTGGAAGTACCAAAGCAATTAAGACATGACAGTAAAACAGAGCAAATAATAAGATCAACAGGCACCTTAGGTATCTATTAAAGATAAAGTTTAGAAACTTGAGAAACTTTCTGTCAGACACTTAGGAAATGGGAAGAGAATAACCTAAGTTATATTTTCTGAACATTATTCTGTCTTGTGCTGTTGGTCCTGAAACACTGGGGAAGCCAAAACAAAACAAAACAAAACCAAACCAAAACCAAAAACAAACAAACAAAAAGAGTGGTATCAAAAAGAGAAACATGAAGTCAGACAAGCAAATAATTTTGGAGGCATTGGGAAAGCAAATTTTAAGGTGAAGGCTCTGTGGAAAAATCAATGGCATGGAAATGGAAAACAAATCTTAATTAAGTGATCAACATGGACATAATCTGTGGGGTAAGGACAGGATTTGAAATCAGCTATGCAAGAATAAACACAGAGCAAGCCTGGGTTGCAAACTACCTGGTCCTTGCAAAGACCAATGAAGTTACATTGATGTGATGCAGAGGGGTGTAGGGCATAAATGCTGTGATGAAAATAGCAAGACAGGACACTTATCTGTGTAATACAGTTTGTACTAAAATCAAAATTGAGAACATCTTGACAACTTTCTCCCTGGTAGATCAGGAAATGGATGTAAACATGCAAATAGAGGAGAACACATGAGAAGTAAAGCTCTAAATGAAAGGTTTTATACTCTGGGACAGAGCAGCAGAGGTAGCTAAACATCTGTCTTAGTGGCTGTTAATCTTTCTTGATTTTCATGCCCTTAGAATTTTTAAACTTATTTTTATCTCTCTTATGAGAAGAACTGTACTGAAATATTGCAAAAGCATTTTAGAAGCCAGATGTATGTTGCAGAGGTTCTTCCCCTGTTCTCAGGCTTAACTAGAACCTGATTTGCCAGGCAAGAGAAGATTTGTGATTTTAAATGAACCTTTTGCAAATGTTACCTGTATATAAATATCTATCTTACATCCAATGTTCAAGTTAGCCTGGAAAAAGGCAATAGCTGGGGTGTCAAGATTATTACCCAGCTGCCTGGAGTCTAAGGGGCAGTTAAGTAAGGCTGGACTAAGCTGGTGTAAGTAGGATGAGGCCACAATACCTAGAATGGCAATTTGCAGTGAAGTTTACGTTCTTTTACTCACTAACTAGATGTGCAGAGTCATAAAGACATTGAGGACTCCAAACTGTAACCTTGAACACACCATTTAGTAAGATGAAAAACAGTGGATGAGTTTCGTGACAAAACCAGCTGAATTCGTGACAAAACAGTCTGAATTCCTCTTTATGGAACATCAGGCACTTGTGCTCAGCAGCTGGGCTGAGGCAATCATACATTTTTCTATTTGTCACAGTGGGGATTGCAACTCATAGTGGCCTCTTAAAGATCCAATCTGTGCTCATGTCTTATTTCTCATTCACAATACAGCACTTTTGAGTTTCAACCACTGTTTTAATTGCCATGAAGACTAGTTAAGAACACCACTGGAGATGTTTTTCACTACTGAGAATAAAAATAAGCTTTTTAGGATCACAGGGGCACAAGTAAATACAAGTACGGTGACTCCATTTCCTGCCTGCTCATTTAATGCTTTGCATCTGTCTTGTCCCAACCCTGTCATGGTATCCACTCCTTGCATTTCATACACCAAATCCCCATACCTGGCTCTCCATCCCATCTTTCTTTTATGCTGCTATCCCTCTAATTTTATTCCTCTTTTCTTCAAATGGGTCTTCCTTTGTCGACTCTCTTTCTTACTTCTTCCTGATACTTCTGCTCATTCTCACTTGTTTAAGTGGAATGCCTCTATCCCTCCTTGTAATTTCCTCACTGTAACAGTTGGAATTCTCCTCGGAGTGACCTTCATGGGCAGATTGATCCTCTTGTAAATAGGTATTGCATGTTACCATTCTACACCAAACCCTCTGCCTCTGCTGTCTGCAGTATCCTTTCATCTGAGGCTGAACTTAGACTGCATGCCAGCAGATTGACTTCTGCAGCTGGAACTCAGTAACAGAAAACCAGAAACTGGCACCTGGTCAGTTTTTAGGCTTGCATTACAAAAGAAAGACCAGTCTGATTTTCTGGTGATAAGTACATGTATGACAGCAACACTATGCACTTGAAAAATCACATTGAGTAACACCAAAGCTTACCTAACTCTGTACAAATAAATTTGCTGTTCCAAACACTGAATGAAAGTAATGGAGAAGAACAAAAGATCACCCTTTGATACAGATGATGATGAAAAAACCTTGAGCATAGATTGGTGGGAAAAAAAGAAGCAAAAGGATTAATTGTCAATCACGTGGCACAGTTTTAGCCTGAGCTGCTAGCTTTTATCAGAGGTATTTCAGATTGTTTCTGTGGAGAGGCTAAAACTGGTAGACTTGTCTGCTATTTATTTGTTGTGGTCCTGTTTGCTTAGTGGGCAGAGCCTATTTTCCCAGAAAAGCAAAAAGCAGGGAATGAGGGAGAATACTCTTGTGCTGCAGCTCAAGCACCCTTCTTGCCAGTGCCTCAGAGAGAAAGCTTTCTTGCTCTTATGTTCTCTCAATCAGATTCCATCCATTTGGGCACCATTCCACGAAGCTACTTTCCCAACCCCAGCACTAGGGACCACAAAGATTCCCATGTGTGTTGTTCACTCCTCAGATCTGCATGCAGGTAGCCTCCTTCCATTGCCATGCACCCCTGCAAGGAGTTGTTCTCTCTTATCTTCCATGAATGAAAGACTGAGGCTCACAACCTCAATGCCATGATACCAGAGCTAAGCCTTAGCATAGGCTGGTTAATTTGGGGCTCTGGGGTACATCATCAGTTGCACAGCCCTGAGCAGGGAACTGGATGCCCTGGAACAGACAGCCCTCCTGCACAGCTGGCCCAGGCATCCCACGCTTTCGTTGAGCGTGATGTCTCAAGGAAGCCTTTGCCCTACTCCTCAGGCAAATCAGTTTTGCTGTGAGACAAATCCCCACCTCCACTGTCAGGGAGCAATACATCCCATGCAGGTACATTTGTGGCTCACAGGGTGGGGGCTCTATGGGTGGGGTGCTGGTCATAAGTTACAATTGTGGAAAGCTTGAGATGGCTCCTTGTGCAGCTCATGAACTTTGTCACTCCACTGTTTGCAAACTGTCGAGTTAAACAGGCATANGTGTTTAAGAACATTTCTTACTGAAGCTTATTTCAATCTCTTTGGATTTTCCAGCATATCTGACATTGAAAGTGTTTGCAACAGGTCTCACTCAGTGTGTGCTTGTTGGTTTGGTTGTCGGTGGTTTTCTTTTTACAGGAGCCCTAATAGCCCTATAAAACCCCCAGCAATGAAAAACCCCAAGTCCAAAATCAGAACTGAAAAAAAAGCAAGTCAGTGCAAAAAAGAGTGTTTTCAATATATGCAAGGATAATCATAGTGTTAGAGGTTTAAAAGGAAATAATTTTTTAAAAAAATATTGTGGCTGACTGTGTTCATTTCCATCCTGGATATAACATTCTTTTGAGATGCTGAGTCACGAACAGGTGGGATGTTCTGTACCAGGATGAAACAAGGCACTTGGAGCCATGCATGAGTAGAGATACTCTGCCTACCTTGTGGCAGAGAGCACTTGCAGACAGACAGACAGACAGACATGAGGCAGGCCTTATTTGCAGAACACAATAAGGAAAAACCCAGCAAGATGAGGGGAGCTTTGGTTTGTGCCAGCAAGTGCAGCTTGTCACATGTAATGGATACCCTGTCACATGCCCTGTCGCATGTAATGGTGCTGTTAGGACAGACCATATGACATCCAGCATTAATCTGTGCACTAATTAACCTCCTACTGCTGACCTGGTTTCTGCCACCAGAACTCCTGCTTGTGTGTAGAACAAGAGTAAAGGAGGTGAAAAAAACAGGATGGGATAGGAACATGAGTCTGTAAGGCTTTTGGTGAAGCCTCCAGTTCTCTGCTTTCTCCACAGGGGTTCTAGCTCTCTCATTCCTAAACTAGTTTATGGGAGGGCAGGCTGATAGTCATGCACAGAGACTAACAATAGGTCTGTGCACTAATGCTATCTCCATCTGATCCTGGTTTGTTCAATGCTCTCTTTTGCCTGAGCCAGTATGAGAATTCTTCTGAGGCAACGTGGGCTGGAGGAGGGACTGTAGCTATGTGCTTCACTAAGCTCATCTTCCATTTTTCTAAGAGTAATCTGGCTGAAGGCATCAGGACTGAGCCTCTCCCAAAACCATCTGCAAATGTCACAGACATGCCTTGCTCCTCCTATCCTGCAGAAAGACATGTTTTTGTGGTTTTTAGACCCCAAGCCAAGAAGCAGCTTTATTGCAGGGGTAGATTCCCACGGACCGAGGAAAAGTCCAACTTCCACTCAACCCCATCACACACTTAATCTCAACCCTCAGTGTCATGCCAGCCCCTCTCCCCAGAGCAGCACCCACCAAGAGCCCATCCACAGTGACGTGCATCAAACAACATCACGTTCTCTCTCTGTGTCTGGGCAAGAGTGGGGCTGCCAGCACTGCTCAGCAGACCATGGATCTGCATCATGCAGTCGTTACCAAGTACCTGCTACTGCATGATATGAAAACAACAGAGACTCAGAAAGCAGCCTGGGGACATTTCTTGGCTTGAGAAGTGGCATCAGGTGAGATATAGTGCAAAAAACAATTCTAGAAAGAATCAGAGGTGTTCAGGAAACAGTCCAAAGGTGGTCCATCACAGGAAGGGGGAGATCTGGGCTCAGCTTCAGGGGCAGAAGCAGTGAGAGTTAAAGTGTCTCTAGACCAAATATTTGAAAAGAAGACACTGTAGGGATTGTCTGCAGAGTATCCTGGGAGCTTCACAGCGTCACTGAGATAGGGACAGGATCTGATAAGGCAATTCCTGCAATTGGTGATTGTCCTCCCAGCACTTCAGGAAAGGCACTTTTGCAAAGTGCCAAAACTGGAGAGCATCATGTTTTGAGCCTCATTACTCCCAGATCTGGACCCTTCCCTCAGGTTCACCAATTGTCCCTTTCCCTGACAACCTTCCTCCTGCAAAATGCCTCCTACAGATCAGGGAGGAGAGGCACTCTGAGCACTCCCAGATCCCATTGCAGCATTAAGGAACAGAGGCTGCACCTCCTAAACTGCCAATGCCAGGGCTCCCATGCTCAAGGGAAATGCCCTCCCTGTGGCATCCCCCTAGACATCCTCTGGCTCTGATGTTAGGACCCAGCCAAGGTGGGAACACAAAGTAAATCAAAGCAAAAAAGTCTTCTTTGAGAGTGGGCTTGCCTAGCCTGGAATGCTCTTCCCTGCTTTTCCCTTGTTCCCTGGGATATTCTCTGGGAGGCATCATGCCATCCCAAACAAGGTCTGAAATGTCAGAACCATCAATCACAAGTGACAGCCTTGTCATGTGATGATGAAAGTATTTGAGAAATTTGGATTTGACAGTCCTTCAGTATCTGACAGGTAAGATTGGCATGATATTTATTTCTTTCTCTTGAAAGAGCTTGAGTGCCAACTGCAACAGATAGATGACACATCCTCTGCTCCCCAGCACTTCCCCCGTGCTGCTGTGAGCTAAATGCAAACCCAGTCTCAGTGCTCAAGTGGGCTGTCCTGCACAGGCTGGCCATGAGAGAGAAATCTGGTCTTTGAACAGAATTAATTCTGAACATTTACTCCATCATTGACTGTTGACATGATGACTTACTTCTTCAAGTTAAATAAGTAAGTAAAATAAGCACCTGAAAAATAACAGAGTTAGATGCTGTTTTAGCAACCTAACACATAATCAAGTACTGAGATCAGTATTACTTAGGGACACATTTAAGTTGTAATTCTCTATTGATGGATTTTCTTCCTGTCTCTCTCAGAAATGAATGTTACAGCTTATTCTTCAGCCTGGTCCTCAAAGGAAAAGAAGCTTCCTTGGCCTCTGTGTGTTTGTATATGCCTGTGTGTCTATGCCACTCTGCTGGTTTTTGAACTACAGGCAACTTTCAAGCCACTTTAGAGAACAGTTTCATGAAAATAAGCACCTAGGTTAAAGCCTGGTTAAAGACAGTGCAATAGTGTCTTTACAGAGCAGAGGTGTTGTCAACTCAGCAAAACCCAACTGTATGGAACAGATGGCAGTGGTGACTGAGCTTTGTTAGCTCTATTGTTCATATGATTATTTGTTTTCTGTACTAAAGCCTACATGTGAAAAACGAGTTTTAAAACAACTCTTAGAGGTTAAAGTATAAAGTTAAAAGTTGCTAGTTATAGAATTGTATAGTAAAAGTAAAAGTTAGTAATAATCTTAGTTACTAGCAACTTTCTGTACTTATGTTGTAATTGTTGCTCTAAAAGTATATCTTTCTAAGGCCTGGCTGTCCGGCAAGAATGTCGTTTCCATGGTAACGTAAGACTCCTACACCTCTCTACTCTGCCTGACTGCTTCACCCTCCTCAGCCCCCGTCTATCAAGACCCTANTACAGAAGAGGCCTAAGCTCTTTCTTGTTATCCCCACAGTAGATCCTACTAAAGGGTATTTCCAGGGAATCAAGAAGTCAATCAGATGTCCTTTGCCGGAATAATGTTAAGGAGTGTTACTGTGAGCTACCTTCTGACATTTTGATTCAGTCCTTGGGCAACACTTGGTCTTTCTGATATTATCAGGTGGCATTTTGACCAAAATGCAGGCCAGCGTTTCCATTGAGAGCTGCTGCATAAAAATGGCAGATCTTCACTATGCATGGGATAGGCATGAACTCACTTCAGGTAAAATCCATGCTGTTATGTGCAGGTGTCTGGGGACAGATGATGTGATAAGTTTAGGCTGTGTCCAGGTTGCCAGGCAGTGACAGAGGTAAACAAGTCTGCTGCTTGTGCCTCTCACATGTGAATCTCAGCCTTGCTGACATCTGTCAGCTGGGGCTAGAAAAAGTGGCTCACATTTTGCAGTATTTTCTTCCTGGTCTTTCTCCTGTGGAATGGGGCTGGTTTGAGCAGAGTGGGCGTATGGGACAGATGCCCTGCTTTGCTTCAGCAGGTCCAACTTACAGAATAAACCAGCTGACCTACCAAGTGCGCCAGGTGAGATTCACACATGCTCAGTCATTCTGCCCATTTCAGACAAAAGAACTCACTGGGGATTCCCTGGTAAACAATCCTACATCATCTTTGCTGTTTAAGCACATCTGGCTCAAAAGACCTTTCTGTCTGTTTCAAACCATTTTCTACATCCCTGCTGGTTTTTTTTTACCTTTGCCTTACATTTGCAGATGTTGTCATGGGCATTAAATATGTCTAAGCTAAAGACTGCTCCATGTGGCATAGGACATATTACATACCTTTGTAAACAGTTTCCTCCACTGAAGATATAAGGACACTCTTTCCTACTCAGGAAGTCATCATCAGCACGCAGGAGCAGTCCCTGCTCATCCCTTTTGGGTACCCTTGGCTGGCAGCATAGTGCCTCCCACACCCACTTGTAGGCAATTGTGGGGTCTCCTTGTCCTCTCTGGAGGACAAGCCTCTGCTCTTCCCAGCTGGATGCCAGCTAGGTCACACCCACCCACCATCAGTGGAAGGGCTCCTGCATGCCTGAGTGGTGTCACATTGCCCTTAGGTGCTGGGAGAACAAGGGAAAACTCAGGGTAATGTTGTGCCAGGACAGCTTGGCAATGACTGGCTTTTGCTGACTCCTTTCTCTCATGTGTTTTTATTTTCTATATCTCCCCTTCCAGTGCCAGTCATCTTTTTATCTGTCTCTACTGTCCTTTTGCCAACCAACCTTGGCTTCATCCCATGGGCCTCCTGTGTCATCCCTGTCCCTCTGGCTTCTCTGACACTGGGAGGGGACAGAAGGTCAGACCACTTCCTCCAAAATCCTCTACCCTTACCACCTGACATCTGTGTTTCCAGCATACTCTCTGCCTGACTCAGCTCCTGTCCCACAGGCAAAAACACTGCCTGTGTTCCCTGCTCCTGGGTCCTTTCTTCATGCCTGCATCTCCTGCTGCCAGAGCATCACAGTACGTGCCTTGGAGTGTGAAAACACAGGACACAGCCTCCCACGCCATGGTGCAGGCAGCTGAAGGGCTGATGAGGCAAACATTTTAAACAGTGAATGTTTTGGAAATCTTCTCTGCTATCACAGGGGCAGATGTTCCTCTGCATGTTGCATCTGGGCTCTGGGCTGCATAGCAGGGAGACAGCTCCTCCTGCCTCAGGGTGCCTTCAGCTCACCAGGCATCTGCCTCCCTGCCTGGGCACTGGCAGAGAAGACAAAAGGCTTTAGAAGAGAGTTTTCCTTAGCATCGAAGAAATTCCCTTTCAGACTGTGCTTCTTGTTTTCTCCATACTCATTCACTTACACTTTTCCACCATACCATGGAAGCTACTTGTGGCATTTCAAAGAATTTGCTTGATCATTGCTATAGATTTCTGGGAACTTGATTATAACACAATATGTCTGAAAAGGTCTTTACTGTCCTTTCACTATTATGTTTTTGTCCTTTATAACAGCAATCTTTCATTTCATCTTTCATTTCATCTTTTTCTATGGCCTTATACAAATATGATTTTAAAAGAAATGCCCTCATACTACTTGTTCCTGTATACATTATCTCCACTTACCAATCCTTTTTACCTGAAATGCTTCCTATTTCACAGAGATTTGTTAGCTTTCTCCTCACAGATGCAAATCCAGTTTGAATTTTACTTCTATTTAAGACTTTCATTTAATTTCATTTTTATGCAGTCCTTATATTCTCCCCTGTGGAAAAATGCTTTTGGCAGCTGCAGAGCTGCGCTGTCTGGCCTACCGGCCTTTCATGGCACACAGGCCATTTTTCAATATCTGCTTGAAGTTATATTTTTATACTTCTCTATTGGGTTTGCATGGCCAAACTTTGGTAGCAGAGGGGTTACAGGGGTGCCTTCTGTGAGAAGCTGCCAGAAGCTTCCTCATGTCTGATAAAAACAATCCCTGGCTGCTCTGAGATGTATGTGTTGCTGGCCAAGCTGATTAGAAATGATGGCAACACCTCTGTGATAATAGATTTAAGATGGGAAAAAAAAAAGTTATTGTGCAGATGTAATTGCAGCCAGAGAAGAGTGGAGTGAGAACATGTGAGAGGAGTAACTCTGCAGATACCAAGGTCAGTGAAGGAGGGGCAGGAGGTGCCCCAAGTGCTGGAGCTGAGATTCCTCTGCAGCCCATGGCAAAGACCATGGTGAAGCAGCTGTGCCCCTGTAGCCCATGGAGGATCACAGGGATTCAGAAATCCACCTGCAGCCCATGGAAGGCATGGGGATGCAGAGATCCACCATGCTGGAGCAGGTAGATGCCTGTGGGGTGGCTGTGAACCTGTGGGAGTCCTGTGCTGGAACAGGCTCCTGGCAGGGACCTGAAAAGAGAAGTCATCTCTGGAATGTTTCCTTGTAGGAGTTGTCGTCCCATGGAGGACCAACACTGGAGCAGCCTGTCCTTGAAGGACTGCATCCCATGGAAGAGTGACCCACTTTGCAGCAGTTTGTGGAGAACTGCTGGTCATGGAATGGACTTATGTTGGAGAAGTTCAAGGAGAACTGCCTCCCATGGGAGGGACCCCACACTGGAGCAGGGGAACAACTCTCCCAGAGCCGTGGGAGAAAAAACCTGTGATGAACTGACCATAATACTCATTCCTTGTCTCCCTGTTCCCCTGGGAGGGGAACAGGTAGAGCTGGGAAGAAGGGAAGGGTGAGGGGAAGGTATTTTTAAGGTCTTATTTCACTTCTCATTATCCTGCTCTGATTTTGTTAGTAATAAATTCAATAATTATCTCTTATTTGGTCTGGTTTGCCCATGATGGTTTTTGGTGAGTGATCTCTCCCAATCTTTAACTCATGAACCCTTTGTTATATTTTCTCTCCACTGTCCATCTGCAGAGGGGAGTTAGAGAGAGGCTGTGTTGAGTGCCAGGGTCAACCCTCTACAGATTCTTATGGAAACATAAATTATGTATCTTGTTAGTTACTGTGTGTCAACTAAACAATGCATTGTTTCTTCAGCAAAAACACTCCTTTCTGCAATGACAGAAAACAAGTGAGCTCTCAGTATCTACTTTGCATCGGCTTATCTTCCACGTAAAGCAGAACAGAAACTCAGAAATTTGCAGACATCCCCACATGTGCTGCCAGCTACCAGATTCAGGGACTGGAGGCTACTGCTGCTGCAGTGGGAAATGAAACGTGGCGGAAAGAGCTCCACAACTAACAGTAGTTGTTAGAGAGGTATGTATTGAGTCAATGTTGTGATATATGCTTTAGGTAAATTCGTGTATCAAATATATTGCATGTTATAACCTAAAATCATGTTGCAAGTTCTGACTTTCAAAGATTGTAAAGGGCGTCTCCGCCTACCGAAACCCATATACATTTGTAAAGGTCCTCAAAATAATAGCAGGGCAAAACCACCATTTGCAACAGAAAGGATGTGGCCGGGCAGGATTTCGTTCTTTCCCAGTAGCTAGCTCTAAAGCTGGCCCAGGGTGCCCTACACAAGCTGCAGAGGAATCAGTGAGTGATGTGATCACTGAGAAGTTCTTTTGACACATTTCAGGTGATTGCACAAGATATGCAATTTTGTACAATACTTCAAGCGACACTTCTGTGTGATGAGAACTTCAAAACTTTGCTTAAAGCTCAACTTTTAAGGGGCTAAAAGAACTGTCAGAAGTAGGAGAGTACTGAGGATGGAGAAGAAAAGGCTTTAATTTTTCTACGTTTTATCTTTGGCATCTCTTGGGTTTTGAGCCTTTAGATTTAAGATGAGCCCTTGGCTACCAGTAATAACCATGTTATAGAATTTCATTAGGAGCCAAGCTTCCTTTTACTGCACAAGTCTCTTTACCTCAGAATGTCTCTTCTAGAAATCTTCTCTTTGACTTTTTCTTGAGATCACATTTGATTTTTTTTCCCCTCAGCTTTCATTGCATTGATGACTTATAACCACTCTGTGATTGATATGATACATTCAGGTATTTCTTGAACCTTTCTCCAGTGATGACTTCTTGACAGAAGTTCTAGTCAGACTT
This sequence comes from Illadopsis cleaveri, assembly GCA_013399915.1. NCBI lineage: Eukaryota > Metazoa > Chordata > Aves > Passeriformes > Timaliidae > Illadopsis > Illadopsis cleaveri. The sequence continues at coordinate 323,929 of VXBB01024410.1, forward strand.
CCAAAACCTGCAAACTTGTATTTGGCAGAGGTATAATTCAACCCATACCTGTAACTCCAGCTTTCAAAGTTATCCCATTCATCCTGTATGATCTTCCAAACCTCCTTTGAACTAATAATGACCCCAAACACCCATTTTTAGTAAACTTCAATGAAAAATATCCCATGCATGTGTCAGGTCTGTTGTGAAAATACAAGGTAAGAGAAACTTCAAGTTTTCATCCATATCTTTGAAGCCTTCCCTGGGAAACTCCCAGCTTGAGAGTATTTACTTTTTCAGTATTAGACAGAAATTCTTCTCTAAAATAATAATGATGACAACAACAAAGTAAACAAAGACAGGGAAAAAAAGAAACAAAAACCCATCAGATCGATCATTTTCTAGTTCTTCTGTTTATATTTTCTTCTCCAGCTGCAACAATAAATTATGATATGGGACAATTTGTCATCTACTCCATGAAAATCCAGATAGATAAGATCCATCCTAGAGTTTAGAAATATTTTTAGGTTTTGAAAATCAGCTTTTCACTGAAGAGAGATATTAGGTGCCATGAGCCATATTTGATAGTTCATAGTACATTTTATTCTGTTTTCCTTTTGCTTCACTGGCTTTGTTTCAAAAGTTCAAGATTTGCCCTGAAGCTGTGCATGCTACCAAAGCTGAAATATTTGCCACTGTTGCCCAAGCAATTAATCTGTTTTTCTCTGTTACTATCCCTCTCTGTCTCTTGAATTAGTTTATTTTTTTGCTACTCTTTATCATACCATTTCTCATTTCATAGATTTAATGGAAAATAGTTAATCTTCTGTCCTTGTTTTCCTCTTCTGTTTTGCATTTTAGGGAGGAATCCTCAGGCCTGCCATATTTGCATTTATGAGTTTTTGCTCCAAATTTATTGTAATTTTCATAACTTCATTCTGATTAACTGTGTATTCATTTAGAGCCCTTAATTTCTCTCTCTCTCAAAAAAAAATCCTTTTGATGTCAGAATTCTTAATTGCAACATTTAATTGTGTTTATCTTTCACTTTACTCTAATTTCAATGATCTTGGTTCCCAGAATTCTAGAGTATTTTCTATAGCCACCAGTAATTAAAATCAGCTAAAATAACATTGCCTGTGCCTGATGGCAGGACAGCCACAGCAGCTTTTTGCTGGCAGTGGTAGGCAAGCATGGAGCAGATCTGCAAATCTGCTTGCATGTGAAGAGTGAGATTAGCCAGAGTGTAGGAGGGAGAAGAACAAGCCAAAGACAGACCCTCATGAATAAAAAAAGACTCAAAGACTTGCAGAGAAGCCCCTAGTGAGATCACAGTATACTATTGTTGTGGAAATAAATGACACCAAAAGCTCTGTAGTGAATATGTGAGAGTAAATTGAGTAATCTCACATGACTGATGACTCTAACTGGTCGATCTGAAAGATCTGGATAGCAAACAAAGGCAACACATGTTCTCCAGTTGAAAGAGAAGACAAAATTATGGTGCTACTTAAACTTGTGAATGTGCTTATATAGCACAGGTTGTGTATGTCAGTGTTCCCAGAATAAATTCTAAGATAAATACTTGCTAGTGCTGTGTTACACATCCAGAACAATCTCAGAACTGAGGAGTATGACCTATTGCTTTTCATATGTGTCATATATGATATATGATTTAGAAAAAATTGTGTGTTAGAAATATATACTATATAAAATGAATCAAGAAACTAGTAACTTGACTGTGATTACCCCAGAAAGCACAGGTGTGTCCTGCACTGAAACTTACTTATCAGATCCATTCTTCGTGAAACAATAAGCCTGGCCAAGGAACATTTACAACTTAAAAGATGTGGGTGAGCAGGAGATGGTCCATGCTCACCGCCTCCTACCGGCCATCAACACCTGATACGAATCTGGAGCCAAGGAACACGGCAATCAGGAGTTCCAGGAAATCTATTCTGCGGCTTGGGCTTTGCCAGGAAATCCTTTCAGAACCTGAATAGGGGGTGGCAAATCGGACTTACATGTGAACACTGGATTGAAACATACAATGAACTTCGCCTGAGGACACAAAAAAACACTATAAAAACCGGACCCTAGAGAGTGTACAGTGTGGATAGGGCGGACCAGTCTCTCGGAGGCTGTCCCTCTACCATCCGCACCGGTGTAGTTCCTTTTATTGTGGCTTTTTCCGAATTGGTTATGGGATTGTTTTAATAAATTGTTTGTTAATAATCTCTGATTTCGCTTTTCATTTATAACAATATGCTATTGCTTATTCATATGTTATTGCTTTATATGCTTAAAAAAAGATCATGTGCCTTGATTGTTTTACTGCTCAGATCTGCATTTACACACAACAGGTGAGCTATGGGCATCCCCTCAATTGTGCTACTGCTACTTAGTTTTGCCTGAGAACTGAATGCATTAGGACTGAGAACAGCCACGTGTCATACTGTGAAAAATGAGGTCTAAAAACAATTCTTAGAAGTTAAAGTATAAAGTTAAAANAAGCCAAAGACAGACCCTCATGAATAAAAAAAGACTCAAAGACTTGCAGAGAAGCCCCTAGTGAGATCACAGTATACTATTGTTGTGGAAATAAATGACACCAAAAGCTCTGTAGTGAATATGTGAGAGTAAATTGAGTAATCTCACATGACTGATGACTCTAACTGGTCGATCTGAAAGATCTGGATAGCAAACAAAGGCAACACATGTTCTCCAGTTGAAAGAGAAGACAAAATTATGGTGCTACTTAAACTTGTGAATGTGCTTATATAGCACAGGTTGTGTATGTCAGTGTTCCCAGAATAAATCCTAAGATAAATACTTGCTAGTGCTGTGTTACACATCCAGAACAATCTCAGAACTGAGGAGTATGACCTATTGCTTTTCATATGTGTCATATATGATATATGATTTAGAAAAAATTGTGTGTTAGAAATATATACTATATAAAATGAATCAAGAAACTAGTAACTTGACTGTGATTACCCCAGAAAGCACAGGTGTGTCCTGCACTGAAACTTACTTATCAGATCCATTCTTCGTGAAACAATAAGCCTGGCCAAGGAACATTTACAACTTAAAAGATGTGGGTGAGCAGGAGATGGTCCATGCTCACCGCCTCCTACCGGCCATCAACACCTGATATGAATCTGGAGCCAAGGAACACGGCAATCAGGAGTTCCAGGAAATCTATACACAGGCTTGGGCTTTGCCAGGAAATCCTTTCAGAACCTGAATAGGGGGTGGCAAATCGGACTTACATGTGAACACTGAATTGAAACATACAATGAACTTCGCCTGAGGACACAAAAAAACACTATAAAAACCGGACCCTAGAGAGTGTACAGTGTGGATAGGGCGGACCAGTCTCTCGGAGGCTGTCCCTCTACCATCCGCACCAGTGTAGTTCCTTTTATTGTGGCTTTTTCCGAATTGGTTATGGGATTGTTTTAATAAATTGTTTGTTAATAATCTCTGATTTCGCTTTTCATTTATAACAATATGCTATTGCTTATTCATATGTTATTGCTTTATATGCTTAAAAAAAGATCATGTGCCTTGATTGTTTTACTGCTCAGATCTGCATTTACACACAACAGGTGAGCTCTGGGCATCCCCTCAATTGTGCTACTGCTACTTAGTTTTGCCTGAGAACTGAATGCATTAGGACTGAGAACAGCCACGTGTCATACTGTGAAAAATGAGGTCTAAAAACAATTCTTAGAAGTTAAAGTATAAAGTTAAAAGTTGTTAGTTATAGAATAGTAAAAGTTAAAGTAGAAGTTAGTAGTTATCTTAGTTACCAGAAACGCCCTGTGCTCGTGTTGAAAAGTCTGGCTCTCAAGATAAGAGTGTCGTTTCCTTGGTAACGAAAGACTCCTACCCCCGAAGTCCCTGTCTTCCCCTCCCACTAATATGGTAATTTAAGATCCCCAGATAAAAAACGGGACAATTTCCAAAAACTTACAATAATTATACTCCTTGGCAATAATCTGAGAAAAAAGAAAAATTCAACAATCAAGACAGAAGAATAAAAGTCAACAGGACGCCGGCAATTTCAATCTCGCCATGACCAGGGAAACTATCAAAGCGACTTGGACTTCCCAGGAAAAAGCCAGCAAGTCGAGTTCTAGGGGAGGAGCTTCCGTGAGAGGAGGAAGAACTCCCGCTCTGCCATTGGCAGAGCGTTCCTGCCCTCTCCATCCCAGCACTACAGCGAAGACCACCCCGCTCCACGAGGCGCTTGATTCTAAGAGCTGATCACTTAATAAATAAAGGCATCTAAGGAGATAACAATGACTCCTGCCCAATTTATTTCAATACCTTGTGATGAGATCCCAGAGTCACAGAATCACAGAATTGTTGGTGTTGGAAGGAGCCTTGCAGGTCATTTAGTGTACAACGCTCTGCCAAGGCAGGGTCACCTGGAGCAGGTGACACAGGAACACGTCCAGGTGGGCTTTGAATGTCTCCAGAGAGACTCCATGTCCTCCCTGGGCAGCCTGTTCCAGCGCTCTGCCACCCTCAGTGTAAAGAAGTTCTTCTTCATGCTGAGATTGAACTTCTTGTGTTTTACTTTATGGCCACTGTTCCTCATCCTGATGCTGAGCACCACTGAGGAGTCTGGCCCTGCTCGTGGCCAAGGTATGAGCATTCTGGTATGTTCTTCATATCTCAAGCAAAGGCACCACAGGTTTTCAGAAATCATGACCAGGAACACAAGCATGTCATCAGGTGATAAAAAAAGAAACTTTTACCACTGTGCCGGAAAACCTTTTCTTTTTAGATTAGTGGCAAAATTGCCACATTGCCTTGCTGGGAGAGAGCCAGGTCAGATTGGAACAACCCAAAGATGTGTTCTTGCTTCACAGTAAGTTAGCTTCTATGTTAAGAAGCTGAAAATGTCACATTTCCCCCCTCTTCAATTTATATATTTAAAAAGTGGCCAGTGAGAATCTAAGTCCTGGATTTCTAGTTAAGAATGTAGAGATGCATTCCTTCAGACAGTAAATTCCTTCACTTTCTTTTAATGACTTGCTTTAATGCTGCTACATGTAGGTGGGAATAGGAAGAAAGACAGGGAAAGGGACCTGAGTGCTGTTTGTCACACTGGGACACTCTGTCCTTCCCTCTGTGCATACAGGACAGTCCAACTCACATGAGTACTAGGAGTTAAACCCTGTTTTCTGAAGGAAGTACATATACATCCACTCAGGAATACAACTTACACTCTTTTACTGATGGTTCACCTGGGGATACATAAAACTTCATTAGGAAAAGTAATATTTAAAATATGCTCAGCAGTAGATTTCACTGGTGAGAAAGAAGCAAAGATCATCAAAAGCTCATCTGGTCTTCAGGTAAGTGTCTGGAGCATCTGTATCATGTCTACAGGGGATCCCAACTCTATTCTTTTAATGTCAGTCACTTCATATTGTTACTGATTCATATTGTTAAAGATGAAGATAAATTCTTTGTTGCGATCTTTGTTGCTTTTGTCATTTCCCAACTCAATACACTTTTGAATCCTTATATTTTATATTTCTCAATCTTTTGTTAAGGAAAAAAAAGCATAATTTTAGATCTGCTACCATTTATTTCATATTTGTTCACATTTCACATCTAACAGACATGAGGTAAAAAAAGTAGAGTTAAAAGAAAAATTGGCACTCTATTTTGAGCTCCCCACAAGAAGATACCAGATCCTTTGGGTGGGGAGCTCAAACTGGAACAAAGAGTAACAGCTTCCTTTTACTAGATCTTGACAGTTTTATGTTTTGCCTGTTGTCTTTGTTTCATGCTGTCCCTATTTCTGATGTTTCCATTTTTGATACCTGTGCACGACAAAGGCAGAGGAGCCAAAAGAAAAACTGCTCCCTGAGGAATGGATTGCCTTCCTCCAGTGAGTGATAATTAGAAATGTAAACAATATCCTTTATAGTTTTAAATAGAATTTGGGAGTGGAAAGGAGGTTAAATCTGTGAATTCTCTGAAAATTCTTTTCCTGTGTAAACAACCTCCAGAAGTTATTGTGGTTTGGGTTTTTTAAAATAAATTTCCCTTGCTTCATTATGGTCTAATCATAATTTAAATACACACTTGATTTTCAAGACAGTATTTGTCAAAAATCGGAGCTCAGATTTTTGCATAGGGAAGTGATGTGCCGCTAAAAATTTTGTTTATCTGAAAACAAAGAAGATAAACAACAAAGTACCAAATCAGAACAGGTCCTCGTATTTGCACATCATCCATTCTGGTCATCCATTTAATAAGCATATTTTTATTTCTTCTACAGAACAAAATCATGTTGTCATTATCTTTTCCTCTCCAATGTCATTAATGATGTTATCTATAGTTCTCCAAGGTCAGCAGCGTAAAGACAGTGTTTTTTCTCCACAACACAGTCCATATGCAGCAGGTACCTTTCAAGTGATTTTCAATCTGAAATCTTCTAGTAAGAATTTCTAGGAAATCAGTTGCTACAAGAAAGTATTTCTTTATGCAACTTACCACATGCTCTTTTCTTGTATCATGCAACAACCACAAATTTTTTTGCCCATAATTCTTATACCTTGTATAACTTTGACAATTTAAATCTCTAAAGAGCTAATTGATGTTTCTTCCCTCAGCTTTTTCCTTCTTCATAGACCTACAGAATCATCAAGTCACAGAATGGTTTGGGTTAGAAGGGATTTGAAAATCATGTAAGGCTGCTCTAAAGTCTTTTGATGCAGCCCAGGATAGAGTTGGCTTTCTGGGCTGTGAGTGCATGTTGCAGGTCATGTCCTGTTTTTCATCCACCAGTATGCCCAAGTCCTCCTTCAAGGATTCATCCTCCACTCTTTCCTGGTACTGGTGATTGCTCTGATCCAACTGAGGAACTTTGCATTTGATCTTCTTGAACTTCATGAGCTTGGCAGGGACAGGCCAACAGAGTGAAGAGTTATGGTATGGTGATAAGAGTAAGATCATGAGCTGCATAGCCAGAACCTTCCCAAAAGCCCAGCATGAAGGAGACTTCTGTGAGACTAGATCATTTATTGAAGTTCATATTCAATAAAAGGATCTTGAAATAGCAAATACTGTTGATATACAGTGATCTATGTAATGTAAGCTCCAAGTGAAATACTTTGAAGTTAAAAGAAGGTTTAAGGAAAATTTCACTTTTGGGATAGGCTAACAATGGATGTGTGCAGAATTTCTGCTAGCTGTTGTGACTTGGCTGTCATAAAATAACAGATGATCATGCACCTGAGGCATTAGGCATTACAGCTCCACCTCAAACCTGGCAGTTCCTGTGTCTGGAGGCTGGTCTTCAAGATAGGACTGACTTCAAAGTGGAAAGTGTGATGAGGTTCTATTACTCCCAGCTTCTTCAGCTCAGAAAGGTTTTCCTAGCTGTAAGGATTTGTTAGCACTTGGTACCTCAGGAGAAATATGATGTTTGATTTGCTAAAGCCCCTTCTTTTGGTAGAGCAGAAGAAAACTGTGAAAATCTCTCACTGCAGAACAGAGAAAGGTTTATATCCAGATGGCAGCACCTGCAGAAGGATTTGTGTTTGAAGCTAGCCCAGGCACAGCTATGTGACTCATCTGGCTTTCCAATCTGTTCTCCACTGTGGATTCACATGATTGATCCTCCATTCCAGAAGTGCAGAATGCCTTTTAGTTAGCTCTTGGCTTATTAATTCTTTTTATTCTTCTTAGATACAGTAAATTATCCTTTTACATGATGATACTTTAAAAGATGCATTCTGACATAATTTTGTAATCTTAATTTTCTTTCTGCCATTTCTCTTCTTAATGTTTTTTTTTTTCCTTCTGTCAGAATTCCACTGAATTAATAATACAGCAGTTATCTGAAATGATGCTACCTATTAGATGCATAGGCTTTATTTTTCTTTATCTAGTTTCCTTCCTCTGGTCTTGATTTTAATTTGAGATTCCAATTTGTCTTCACAGCATTGACTCAGAGACAAAAAATGAGAACCATTCAAACTTCATCAGAGGTAAGGGAAGAATGGAATAGGGAAAACTTTTGGCACATTTGATTTTTCAACATTTATCCTCAAGCTAATAAGAAAATTTGCTGGCGATCAAGTGCCATGGCTGAATGGGTTTAGCCTTTTTAGCTTTGAAAATACAGTTGAAATCAAGTTTTCTTACAAAGGGAGAGCTTCTGGATGAGTGATAAATGTTTCATGTAAGGATTGCTTAGCTGGAATAAACAAGGGAGGAGGCAGAGATGGGCGTTTTAGCTAACAAAGTAACTAAATCTCCATGTTATGTTAAAGAGCATACTGTCAAATAGTATGTAGGAATATGAGAGACAAGATGAAACCTTCCATGGAGCTCATTCTCTGATATTAAAAATTATAGACTCAAACTGAGACATAGGTACAAAGGGGATATCTGAAGGATCATGAGTGCACCTTTTCAGAAGGAAAATTAAAGACTTATGCCCCTGTTCAGCATAGCACTACAAAGGCTGAACTAAAATTGCTGCCTCTAAAACTTTTGTAAGACAGAATATCAGGGCAACAGAAGTAGTCTTTAGGGCAAATAAGTAAAATGTCCCAAATGATACATTTGGATGTGAGGAGACATTTTCAGTGTCAGGGAGGCCAAATGGGGATGGTTGTCCGGAAGGAGGTGTTTGAGGCAAAGCACTTAAATGATTTAAAATAAAAGTTCAAAGAGTTCATAAAAGTTCATGTGCATGAAGGAAAATGATGTCTGCAGAAGTTCTGTGAACAGCTCCCGTGCTGCTGCCATGTCAGGATGCCTCAGTCAGAGGAAGGAATTTGGGGCTGAGCAGAGAGGACACATGCATGGCAGGATACCATGGCCAGGAGAAACAACTGAACATTTCCTAACCCGGACCTGGCCTTTTAACTGTTTTAAATGGATGTGTTCTCTTGTGTTTGTGTTGTGGCTGTAGTGACACAACTAAATTGGCTAAAAATTGTAGGAAATTTTGGAATGACCCATCCTATGCTTTTTGTCATATACAATATTCATTAGCTCTACTCAGATCTTCCAAAAACTCTGACTTAACATGGTGGCATTTAATCAAGAAAAAGCTCTCTTTAACATGGTACATGATAGAAATGATAAAGTGATAACTTCATTTCAATCATCATTGATTTGTTTTGACTTGAGATACACAGTTTTCCAAATTGTTTATTTACCGAGCATGGGGTCTCAGTTTTCCCATTTATCCAGCATGGCATCTCAGTTTTCTCATCGTACCAGAAAAAATACTACCCAATCCCAGGCTGTTAATGAAAATGTAACAATGAAAGTTAAATTAAAAGTTTTGATGAGAAGTATGGATTTATTGTGCAAGCCATTCTCTGCTCTGACAAGATGGTATTTATTTACAAGATTTTGTAGCAGAGGGGTTTAAAGCCATTACTTTTGCCATCTTAAGAACATGTATTGCTTGGAGAAAACCTCAACCCCTGCCAAAAACCCTTGGCCAGGGGCTGATATGGTATTACCATGTCTTAAAGAGCTATAGCTTGCAAATTTCTAACTACTTTAGAGTGTTTCCTTTGCAGAGCATTCTTTGTCCTTTAACAATCATCATATATATGTGTGATCAAACTCACTGCTATGAGCAGAGCAAGGAACCAGAGGGAACATCCTGCTGCTGCCAGACTGAACCTATGGTGTTCCTGTTTAATATCTTGTCAATGATCTGGATGAGGAGATTAAATGCATGCTTAGCAAGTTCACAAACACCAAGTTGGGTTGGAGTATTCTGCTAGAGGGTGGGAAAGATCCACAGAGAGATCTGGACAGGCTGGATTGATAAGCCTTGGCCAACTCTGTGAGGTTCAATGAGGTTCAATAAGGTGAAGCATCAAGTCCTATACTTGGTTCCCCAACAATGCCATGCAGTGCTACAGGCTGGGGGAAGAGTGGCTGGAAAGCTGTCCTGGGGAAAAGGACCTGGAGCCAGCTGAACATGAGCCAGCTGTGCCCAGGTGGCCAAGAAGGCCAATGGCACCTGGCCTATGTCAGCAATAGTGTGGCCAGCAGGAGCAGGGCAGTGATTATCCTCCTGGCCCTGGTGAGGCCACACCTCAAATCCTGTGTC